>JAJLTH010000006.1:40074-192527 GCA_030568035.1 Tetrapisispora nanseiensis | reverse complement strand
CGAATGTAACAGTTCAAAGGCTAGAATTGCCTGTACCACTTGAAAGGAGACGACTCTAATACACGTTATGAGACGATCCTAATACACGTCTGAAACGAGTCAAAAAAACAGGTTAAATAAAAACGTATAAATAGAGACGATAATTCGACCAACTTGAATTATCTTCCATATGAGTTTATATAATTATTTATAAGGTAAATAGAAAAAAACCAAGCTTCTAATAAACATTGAACCTAGATATAAGTTATAACAAGCACTTATATACCTGAACCTTGAATATAAGTTATAACAAGTACTTATATTAACATCGACTAAGAAAAGCTAAATTATACAAACACCCGTTATATTATAACGAAACATCAATTAATATCCGGGATAGTTTAATGGTTAGAATTCGCGCTTGTCGCGTGCGAGATCGGGGTTCAATTCCCCGTTCCGGAGTTTTTTTAAGGTCTTTTTTACAGGTTAATGAAGAATCGCATTCCAATGTGAACTAACCTTTGGGTCTAACTGTGTTCTTCAAGAAAAAAAGATTGAAAGCTTTTTTTTTAAATTATTGAACTTAAAATTTACTTTACTTATGTAAATGCAGCAGAATACGCCAATGACCAAGTCAAACTTTGACCAGGATCTAAATATTTACTATCAAAATTGTCAGCACTAAAAAATTGATATGCCATAATAGGATTAAATAATGCAGCGTTTAACATTATTATACCTTTCCACCCATCCTCTACTCCATCCACTATGTGACTAATAATAGAGTTCCATTCCTCCTCAACAAACTTAGGAGATCTAATAAATGACGATGCAGGTGTGATGGGAATTGCATGAATCATTTGAATATATTGTGGTAAATTTCCAAAATAAGTTGTATGGTCAATTTTATTTTCGAATAATATACCACTAACTTTGTTCCTAATAAAGCTACTTGGTTCAGTAGTGTTATCATCCGTATAAAGAAAATAATGATTTAATGATTTCTGAAGAATGGCTAATTGTATATCAGCAATATTTTCTAAATTCTGGTCTTCTGTCGCAATAGCCCAAAGTTTAATGGCATACGAAGCATTTACATCTTCCGAAGAAGACTCTTCATCTTTACCATCGCCACTAGCAAATAAACCTTTTGCCCATGAATGTCCATGAAACCAATCAAATGATCTAAAAACAGGAAAATATTTATCATCTTCCGTTGGATTAGCGTAGTCTCTAATTAAAGCTTCAACCCACTCTTTGTTTTCATCATACCAACAAACACTACCTAAATACCGTTCGACCTGCACAATAATAGCCGCAGCCTGGATATGATAACTGTAATGGAAATGATGGTCATTATAATAAGAATTACCAAAATCCTGAGACATATTACCTGAAGAAATGATACCTCTCCAAGTGGTATCATATCTCAATGGTAACAACTGAGTGTTGAAGCAGAATCTTCTCATAGCTAATTTTAATTTGGGTAAAATAATATCAACAAGACGAGAATCGTTTAAAATAAATTGGCAGCAATATAGGATCCATGCATATTTTGCGAGTACTTTACCTGAAAAATACATCGAATCTAAATTAGATTCTCCTATAATATCTCCCATAATCTCTTTATTAGCAGCTGTCCTAATCTTCTCAAGCTGGTTAGGATCATAATTTGCTTTATTTTTACCAGGGATTGATGACCATGGCTCAAACTTCAGTTCTTTCAAAGGAGTTACACGCATGTCAAAAGAATTACATATATAAGCACCCATAACACCATTGACTGTTGAATCTAAATATGAATTGATTTTTCTTGATTTCATATCCTCCGTGAAACAGTCTACATGGTGTGGTAATGCATACATAAGGGTACCACCAGAGCTGGAAACTCCCTTTGTTACATAATTGAAAGTATATTCACTAACCTCCGAACTAGTGTTTAGTGAAAGTTTACAATCAACAGGATAACTTCCTGCTGCTTGGTCCATTTCAATTGTGCCATCTACAACTGTTTGAATAATTATTTCAGGGAGATTTTTATCACATACATATGTAGAACTGTTTATCTTATTAAATACAATCCTTAAATTGTTAGTATTGGATATATATATTACCCATCTCCTATTATCATTTAAAATTGCTTCAAATTTTTGTAAGCCTGTTCTTTCAATACGCAATTCTTGTAGACTTTTAAACCCAATGGGAGACATTATCATAGGAGTCATATTATTATATATGGCTGTCACAAAACCCATCCCTTGAATAAGATGAGATTTCATACATTGATTTTCGGAATGTTTAAAATCTAATAAAACTGACATGTGTTTGGGATTTTTTACTTGAAAATTCAGAGCACCATTATTTTCAAATTCCAAGGCACTATAAGTTAGAGAATTTATCTTTGCAGGGCTAAAGAAAAACTGAGGTGGAGATCCTTCTCCAAAAACTCTTTGTGAAGCTTTGATATGTGAAATCGCTAATCCTCTAAAACCATCCTCCTTAGAGAACCACACTGAATAAGGATGGGTCCAAATAGGAAGTGTTTGATCCTCTAAAAGAATATTGCCATAAAATTTATTCGTCTCGATTGGTGAGTATTGTGGAGATATATTAGGAATAGGAACATCATGAGCAGTCCTTGTAAAAATTGCTGGCGGTTCTTCCCTTCCGATCTTCGTTCTAAAAGCGTTATCTGAAATTACCAATTTATTCATTTGTTCATTTATAGATATGGGAGAATACCATTCCTGGTAATTTACTGACTCGTTATTTGGATGATTTGAAGAAGATGGTCTTCTTGGTATTGGGGGACCTATATCATCCTCTCGATTTAAATTTAAATTTGAAATCGAAGAATTTGGGATGGGCCTCGTGGGAAGTCTTGGTATATCATTACTACTAGATGGTCTTGGTGGTAAACGAGGGCTTGTAATTTCAGGGAAATTGTTTGACGACGTTGGTATTTGTACCATTGGTCTTGAAACACTATTGTTACGCGAAGGTATTCTTGGTGGCTGGCTTAACCTGTCAACACTGTTACTACGTGACGGAGTCCTAGGAGGTAATGGTGGCACCAAATTGGTTGGCGTTGAATTTCCATCTGTAAAATTGTTAGGATCTACTTCACTATATGGTGGAGGAGCAGAAATAGGCAGTTCTTGAATATGTATTGGAGGGACTGGTCGATTGATGTTATTCATTATTAATTAGGGATCTGCTCTCACGTTTTGCTTATATCAGTTCTGTAACGAGTGTATTTAATAAAATCTCGAATTTGTTAATCTTTGAGCATAGTATTTTAACCAAAGTATATTTAAATTCATACTATATACATTAATATATATTAGCGACGAAAGAGTTTACTTGTTATAGACAATGACAAGTCTGTTCATGTAGCCAACTTCTCTTTGCACTACCATTTTGTTTTCTCTATCAAGATTTCTATGAAGAAGCGGTTCCACATTTTCTCGCTGAGAAAGGTACTATGATCATAAAGATTTTTTGAATAGAGACTAAAAAATGGGCATCGATCGATGAGCCTCTTTCTTATTATGAATGTATAATGTAATTTAATCATTAATTCAATTAGTCTTCTAAGTAAAAGTTGATTAGCAGACTAATCTAATAGGAGAGTGTTTATTTCAATCAGATATACGTGTGTTTTAAGTAACTTTCAGCTCTAAATATAAGCCGTTAGCTTGAATATTAATAACATTGACATCACATAGCGATGGCCTCCGATGATATTAATCACAAGGATATATATCTTGAGTTGCATCAAGAGTATCGATTACTGTTTCTAATTTATCACAGAAATAAAAACCAACATAAAATTGCTACATGGTGGAAATGGTTTAATATATTAAAAAGAAATACAGGAAAAGTGATACAACTGCTTCAGTCAAGAAATTTGAAGAAAAAAAATATCATAACTTTATTCAATTTAGTACATCACTTTTTAAATAAATTGGTCAGCAAGGTTCTGTACTCATTTAACTCGATTATCACTTTAGGCCAATTTATCACACTTGGTGTAGTAATTGTGGGGCTAACAGGACGAATCTACAAACTTTATACTTCACTTTTAACTCTATACAGTCCTGTTTTTAAAAAAATTAACTTAAACATGGATATTTTTAAATCTCATGATATTAATAGAGACAAGAATTTGAAAGATGTCTTAGAAAAAGTTTCAAATGAAGAAATTGGTGAGGAAATAGTGGAGGAACTAGAACTTGTACGGAATGTACCAGACGTTGTTGATATAGATATCTTACAAACTTTAAATAAAATCACTAAAATAACTAAAAAAGATATAAAAACGACCAAAGATAATAGAGCTTCTTTAAAGAAAGAAAAGAAAAAAAAGAAGAAAAAAGTAAAATCAGATATTGATAATATTTTTGGATGACATATTTTATTTGGGATACTATATACAGATATATAACTTTGAAGTAATGACAACTACATAGGATTTAAAATACGAACAGTTTAAGTGAACAAAGCTTTCAGTCTAAAATCTATTAAAGAAAATTTCTTGCCTTATAGTAGTTATTTTTTATTGATTATATTGTCTGCCCAAGTTGGTAAGACAAACGATGCTGAATGAATCGAGGAATTATAATACCTTATATTTTCTTGCTCTTGATCTGATATTTGACGAACAGGGTTTGTCAAATCGTTACTAACACTTTTGCTGCAAATGATTAAACCTAACTGGCCAGATGTATATGTAGGAACCATAGTATAACAATATTTTGTGTTTGTAAAAATTGACTTTGCTGTTGTCATCAAATTTCTTAAATAATTTATATCTAACCACATATTTTCTGAAGCTTGTGCAATAACAATACCATCATCCTTTAAAGCATTGTAAAGCAGTTCAAAATATTGTTTTTGGAAGAAGGCTTCAGCTGGGCCATCGGGATCTGAAGAGTCAGTGATAATAACATCATATTTATTGTCAATTGAATTGGTGGCTATATCTTTTAAATATTGAAATCCATCACAAATTTGTACATTCACCTTAGGATGATTGAAAGCAGTTGACATTTTTTTTAAATATTTTTTGGACAACTCAATCACTGCATTATCAATTTCAACCAATGTCACCGAGGTAACACATTCATGCTTAACAACCTCTCTCAATACACCGCCATCACCACCACCAATAACCAATACTCTTTTAGGATTTTTATGAGAGAATAATGGAATGTGGGATATCATTTCTTGATATGCGAATTCATCTCTTTCTGAACATTGAATTATACCATCTAAAACCAATACGTTTCCGTATTCGGAACTTTTAAAGACTAATATATCTTGGAATTTAGTTCTTGAACAGTGTAATATTTCATCGACTTTTAGCATCAATGCCTGTCCAGGGAAATGCTCATCATTTATTTCTCTAAACCAACCATCATTAATTAGTGGATGCTCTACTGTCATCTTGAGTTCAGAAGTATTTTGTTATTTAAAAATTTTTAAAGAGTGAACTAGACAATATAATGATGCATTATAAGCCCTAATATATTCTATGTATCTGCTTTATAATTGCAATAACTACCAATTGAACAACCTTCTCCAATATGCAATGTTAATAGATTATTTAAAATATATATGTACTGAACCATCTTATATAGTTTCATATAAATACTTCACAGTTGAAAATTCATGCGAAAACTTCTTCGTTTAGACACAAAATAATGCGATGATGTAAAAAATGCAAAAAATTGAAAATGCATATACAGCTAGCTATAAAGCTCAATACTCTATTTAAAGAAAATGAAGTTAATATTTGATTCAAATTATATGAATATAGCAAAAATTTATTTTGAACATAGAGTATAGATATATGGCTATTTGTAAATTCGACAAATATTCAAACCATATGACATTCTCTTTAGGAACACCTAGAAGAAATATTTTGAATTTCATTTCCATTATTGTCATTATTATAGTAAAATTTTTATAGAGCTCTATATAGTTAATTCCAAAGTAAAAAGTTCATGTATAGTTCAATGGTTTTATAAAATAGAATCAATTAATGGAAAGCAGCAAACTGTGTAATTGTTCTATTCAAATTCGCTTGAACAATAGGCGTTGTTTCTTGAATACACTTTTGCATCCTACTATTATTATTCTGGAAACAATTTTGTAAACAAGCATTTAGTGTAACTTTTGTATCATTTTCTAATAATGTTTTTAGAACTGATTGGAAGAATTGTAAATCAACTGTGATTTGTAACAAACCATCCGATGATATGTTACCGATGAGTGGTTTGAAGGATTCAAATAGGTACTTGGAAATAAAAATTTGAGTCTCTTTCAAAATCTTATTGATCAACTGTGGACCCATTCTGAAACATTCACTGTGGACCGTAATTAATACCATTAAACCTTCAATTATATAATCACTTACCCTAAAAGAATTCGAAGTAAAAGTAGCCCAACTTATTTCACGGAACTTCATTTCTAGAATATCTCTTAAATTAATTTTTAGGTCAGATAGATAATTTCCAAAAATCGATTGCTCCATTTTGACTAATAAATTGAAAAGCTCAAGGTTTTTGCTCTTTAGATTCCACTCAAATGCCTCATCAAAATATTGCAAAGTGTGGGTGAAAGTTACTTCCCTAATATATTGCAAGTTTGTTAGTGTCAAAATAGTGTGGAAATTACGTGGATTATCTTTGTCTTTGGCTGCATTTTTCAGAATAGCTTCTAGCACAGATTCAAGAGAAACAATTTGTTGCATCTCAACATTGGACAATAATTTCTTACTAGGATAACTTACAATAGAAATCCCATTAAAAACTGGAAGCTTCTCGTATGAAAAAAGTATATCTCTGACAGTTCTGATGCTCAATTCTTGGAAAATTCTAACAATTTCTGGGAATTGTGTAATACAATATTCAACATATTCATTTTTACCTACAGCAAAAGGAACTGATTGAAACACTTTCCAATCTTCTAACTTATAAAAGTTTGATATGTCCCTTAGTTTAACTGCTGATATGGCATCAACGGAACGAACCAGTACAACAGATGTGACCTCTTTTAGGATTTCTATAGACTGGGTGCTAATTCCTAATTGTGCTAATTCTGTTGAAAATCTCAACACAGGTCCAATTATTCTTGGTAAGTACCTCAAACAACTTAAACAGTTAGCATTTGGAGGTACAAAACCAAAATCTTCAATTGATTTATCAGAAGCTTGAGTGCCATCTTTTCTCTCTTCAACAGCAGTTCCCTTTAATAAAGATGCCTGTGTTGATTCAAAAATATTTGCTATTTTTAAAGAGATCAACTCTATCATATTTTGACCACGCAATCTTATCTCTCTTGTATGTGATTCATTGATATTTAAGTAGTTAGTATAACTGTCAATTGTATTCATATTCCCCAAAATATTTTCCTTCTTTTTGTCATTAACCAAAGTACTTCTATAAGTTCCATCAAGGAATTTTTCTACATGATCCCAAAATTCAGTAAATTTTCTGGCATATTTATCCATATGATCCACATATCTTAAAATTAAAAGCCACATTTCAATAATGATGGAAGAATCAGTTAAATAATCAATTGAAACACCACCGAATTCGCTAGTTCGTTCGCTATATTGATCTTTCAACCCTTCAGAGTCATTGAGGTTTTCCTTATTAGCCACACTATTTCTATTATTATATTCCATCATATCTGATGAAGTAGATATATAATTATTTGAAATATTTGCAACCGATAAATAATGACTTAAATCAACACCGTCATCTCCAGAGTCTTTAAAATTCGATAATATAGTCTTTCCGGAATTAACAATTTTTGACCTCATTTCTTTTGACAATTCTTTAAATACAATCTCAAAACCATCTAATCTTTTAGAAATCCATTTTAATATAGGATTCTCTTGATCAGAATGCAAATCTAAAAGCTTTGAAATCAATTGTAAAAATTGATCTTGAGTTAAATCATTTTCTTCATCTAACAGATCCTCCCATATCCGGCATCTGTAATTTTCTATAATCTTTTCGTTCTCTAAATTTATTCTAGTCAATATGGTGGGAAATTTTATTTCATGTTTTTCATATGATTCTTTCAATTCAGTAAATGTATTCAATGCTTTCAAATATTCTACTGAAAGACTTTGATAATTTTTTCTCTCTAAATGTAATCTTAGTAACTTTGGAGAATTTATATAAATTCTATTCTCTTCAAAAAACACTTTTGCTTTTTCATAATTAGATATTTTAATCGAAGTTTCAAACAAAGGTTTTAACTTCTGATTTGTTGCCTTAACCAGATTGTCCATCTTTTCATCTAAACTTTCAATATCACTTCTATTCTTACCACTAATTTGATCTTCTGATGAAAAGTTTTCATAAATTTGATCCACCCTATTTTTAACTTTAACATACTTGGCAAAATTATTTTGAATCAAATTTCTTAATTCATTTGATTGATTCTGTAAATTGTTATCCAAATTATCTAATGAGTGAGATAATTCTTCAAATGAATCTTTATCGTGAATCATTTTCAAAAATTTAATTACATCAAAATTTTTATTATTGATTAGAAAACTTGATTGCATATCCAAGGGAATATTATTTAAATTCAAAACTTCTACCATTATTTTATTATTTAAAGGATCTAAAACAATTTCATTGTTTAATTCAGAATCATTCTGATTATTTTCATTATCTAAAGTTTTTTGATTTATTAAATCTTTTATTATATCATATGATTGATCTTCGAAATTGGAGGTATTTTGCCATTTGCTTAAGTCAATTGTTTTTGTAGAATTGGCAATCCATGAATCTCTTGGATCTAACGAGTTTAACTCGTAAAAATTCAACAATTGCTTTTCAGTAATATCAAAGGGATTACTCATTTTAATTTTTGTTGATTTATCTCTACGGATGCTAAAGAGTTCCTGTTGCTTAATTTTTAAAATCAGTTACTCCTCCCCTATCAATGGGTAAATTTAACAGAAACAATGGTTAGATTAAATAAACAACAATAATACCTTCCAACATGAACTTAAATATTTACGTTTAAAAAAGTTCGAGGTTAAGCACCCACTAAGTCAAAAATCTTGATAAATCCCCAATTCGTAAATTTAATATAATTGTAATCTAATAATAAGTAGAAACCAATAAATATGACTGAACATACGAGGGCCCTCCTAAAAAAATCCCGAACAAAAATATTTATGTACAATTGAAGATATTATAATTATTTTCAAAACATAGGCCGGGTAAACATAACGGCCACTTGGTAAAATAGTCTGTCACATTGTAAATATTCCAATAACTAATGGGAATATTTACAATTATTCTATCCATATTTCACAATCATGGAAAACCATAAATCTCCAATACATATATATAACTATATCAAAATGGCAATTTTTACAATTAATCGCTTGCTAGTTGTAAAATTTCGACCGCTCTCATCATTCTTTTCTACTGTCATAAAATTGAATCCACAATTAACGACCTCAATTAACGACATTATATAGTATTAATCATACATTCATTATGTTTCAAACTACCTATCTATTTTATATTAATTATACTGAGTACCGGACCTTTATAAATAATTATAGTTAAAAATTGTAAAACATTTTTTTGTAACTTCCAGTTCGTTCTAAAGCAAAAAATATCTTATTGTTTATATACAATTCCTACAATTTTTTCATAAATTAAATACTTTAACCGCTGAGCTTACCTCTCTCATTTTGATCACAAGTTATTAAAAAGACTCCCTGGCGGGTAAATTAACCGCTCTTCAATATATAAATATAAATATATTTTTTTTTAAATTTGAAAATTTCAGAAAATTGTGCATTTCAGTAATTTTAAATACACACACACACACACACACACATACACTGTTATTATGTATTTGAATAAACTATTTATAATGTCAATTATGAAAGTATATCATAATAAATACCACTAAAAAATCATTATCATTCATAGTTTTGGAATTATTCTATCTCATTATATTGGACGAATATAAAAATAACCAGTTACTTAGGATTAATAGTTTATTAATAATGAGTGAAGAAACACATTCGGAATCTGTAGTTGGGAACAATGAAATTGTCGCCAAGGATAATTTAACCGTAGATGGAACCAACCAACAACATAACTATAATGCTGAAAAGCCAGATATTGATATGGATCAAGATATGGAGAATGATATAGATGTGGACGACGAATTCAATGATAATGAAGAAGGTACCGTGGCGGCCAATTTATTTGGAAATAACAATGATATTAATAATGAACAAAATGATAATGAGAATGGAAATGGAGATTTAAATGAAAATGAAGAGAAAAACTTGAATTTCAATGACAATAATCTTTTTGAACTTCCTGAATTTACTAGAAAAGATAAGACTTTAAATGAAATATTAGAGATGATGGACGATAATCCACCTTTAATCCCGGATGCTGTGATAGAATATTATATGACAAAGAATGGTATTGAATGCTCGGATTTAAGAGTGAAAAGATTGTTAGCTTTAGCTACTCAAAAATTCATAAGTGACATTGCATCCGACGCCTATGAATATTCTAGAATAAGATCACCTGTTGCTGTGAACAATGCCAATAACGGTCAAACAAGAGCTAGACAACTAATGGCTGCACAACAGTTAACTGCTACTCAGCAACAACAAAATGAGAAAAACTCACAAAGTAAAGTTACACTAACAGTAACAGATTTAAGCTTAGCTGTAGCTGAATATGGTTTAAACATCTCAAGACCAGATTTTTATCATTAGACAATAGCAAAATCATAATAAATTTGATGTGATATATGAGTGAGTATATTTAACAGGCAATACTGGACCCAGTGTGAAAAAAGCCAAATGTCTCTAAGATTCTTTACTAAGAATAATGCAGGCACACTGAAAAAAAAATCATAAAACATTGAACAAAGGGGGATATGGTTTCATTAACAGTAAGATAACAAAGATTCCAAACAATACTTACATAGTCAAAAGTAACATTTTTTTGTTCACAGTCCTGCATCTTAAATTGTGAGTTTAATATATAGATTATATCGAAAGGAATTAGAGTAGTTGGGTATTTTAAATAATTAAAAATTTAAATTATTACAATCAATTATAATAACAATATATAGAAATCAATTAACGAATATAAGCAATAAAATTCTTTAGAAAGACTATAACATTAATAGAACTTACACATGTATATTGAAATATCCTTATATACCGTTTCTTGGGTTATAAATCAAATCATAATACACGAAACGAAACCTAATGCCTTCCTTATGGCGAATATTCTCTATTTAGTTGATCTATATTACTTTTAACTCCCAGAAAAATAAGGTAACTTTTAAAAGAAGATTAGATTAATATCTTCGAATTATATTATTTTGAGTATATAATGAGTTTTTCTATATATTCAGTTGATGGTAAGAGGCATTAAGCGACTATAAATTGGAAAGGAATTTATTATATTTAACGATTTATAGTTCATAATATCACAAACAAGAAATGGCAATTGATTATTCCAAGTGGGATAAAATCGAATTATCAGACGATTCTGATGTTGAGGTACACCCTAACGTCGATAAAAAGTCATTTATTAGATGGAAACAACAAAGCATTCATGAGAAGAGAGATCAAAGAAATCAGGATATAAAGAATTTGGAGACTCAAGTTTCCATGTATGCAGCTCTAAATAAAAGAGTTGATAAATTATTATCTAGTGTACCAACCACTGAATTGGCAGAACCTGAGAAGGTTTCTAAATATTTGAATGCTAACTTCGATAAAGCTGAAAAACAGACTGGAGATGCTGTTGATCCAAACATACCTTCTTATAATGAAATGGTTGAAGATTTGTTTGAACAATTAGCAAACGATGCCAAAAAAGAAGGACAAAATCCAAAAGATGGTAACGTTATAAAGGCATTATGCTTAAAACATAGAGCCAAAATTGATAGCGTAACAATTGAAGCAAATGAAAAACTTAAAGAGTTATATGTAGAAAAATCAAAGCTGATTTCTTCCGAAGATATGCATACAGGATTCAATTCTAGTTTTATGAATAAGAAGGATAAAAATGATGACATCTCAGAAAAATTAAAAACGATAACAGAGAAGCACACAACACCATCATCTCAAGTTGAAAAATTACCTATTTTGAAACCTAAATTAGAATTCATTGATTATAAAGATGAAGTAATGAAATTAGCCCCAGAAACTGAAAAATTTGGAAGAATGTCTACTGGTGGTTACAAAGCATGCGAGGAGTATTTATTAGAGCATATGCCTATTATTTCTGAGCAACAAAAAGATGCCTTAATTATGAAAGCTTTTGATTACCTGGCGGAAGATAATGAGAAACTTGCCTATCAAGTAGTTCATCAATCTGAATTATTAGCTTATATTCGTGAAGTGTACAATTTAAAAAAAATTCCGTTTTTAAATGTAGACGAGATGAAGAGCAGTATAGAAATGTTTTTTAAAAGAGTTATATATAATACACAAAATACTATGGGTAAAGATTCATTCCTTGATTCAGTTAAAACTAAATTTGAACACATTAAAAATAGGGTTAGAATTATGAATGAGGAACAATTGGGAGAAGGTGAAGGTGAAGGTGTCGAGACAATTCAATTAAAATCATTAGATGATTCAACAGAACTTGAAATTAATTTACCAGACTTTAACTCAAAAAACCCAGAAGACATCAGAAGAGTTGCAGTATTTAACAAATTGCCAGTTGTAATGCAAGAAGCTATAAAAACTAAGAGTTTAGAAAAAATCAATGAAGTTTTTAGTGAAACTCCGATTGAAGAAGCAGAATCTTATTTGGACTTATTTAATGAAGCTGATATCATCGGTGTGAAAGCTTTGTTGGAAAATGAAGATGAATTCCAACATTTAAAGGAGGAGTACAACCAAAATCAAGATAACTTGGAACATCTATCCATCGAAGAAGTTAAAGACGAAGAGCCAATAAGCAGCGCAGACATCGTCGATTAAATACGCTTTCAAAAATTGTTTCTCGTTGGTATCAAAATTAGTTAGTAGAATTGTATAAAAAATTCTATAAATATTTTGAAATA
The DNA here is from genome assembly GCA_030568035.1 of Tetrapisispora nanseiensis. Lineage (NCBI taxonomy): Eukaryota > Fungi > Ascomycota > Saccharomycetes > Saccharomycetales > Saccharomycetaceae > Tetrapisispora > Tetrapisispora nanseiensis. The sequence goes on along the minus strand of JAJLTH010000006.1, from coordinate 179,441 downwards.
TTCAAATTTTATTAATTATTTTAATATAATTAGTTAGATAGTATATATTAATTTAAATGCAACTGTTAAATATTATGATTTTAAGCTCATTAGCAACGATGCTGCTTTATCGTCATCCGTCACAATTCCACTTTGATTGTCGTAAATTTTCTTTTCACCACAATGCATGCCAGTGACTGTGTCAACTTTATTACCAACTAAAGGTAATATTTTAATTCTTTCCCAGTCTTCATCTTCTGTTTCAGAGGATGGTGAATTACTATTTGGCTCAACTACAATGATGTCATTTATTCCTAAAGTTGATCGAATTGATGATTCTTTAGAAAATGAATAAGTCCTCTTTTTTTTAATGCCTGCTTTAAGCATATCTTGTGATAAATTATTTTTTGCAAAATTCTTCGTAGTATAATTATTTCCTTTAGTTTCATTTTCTTGATCGCCTCTTGTTATAGGTTGACTTTTCGTATCTGCTGTTGTGTTATGTGATAGTTTAATTAGCGAGGGTTTATGCGAATTACTTATTGAAAGATTCCTTGACCTTTGAAATTTGTTCTTTTGTTGAAAAAATTCATGGTCTTCTCTATCAGTATGATACCTTGGTATTAATGATGTATCCGTGACCACGATACTTGACTTTCTTCTAATTTTGTCACCAAATGTATATTGTGCGTCACTTTTCTTGATATTTACCTTCGAATTTACAATAATTTTTGAATAATCTCCAAATGATCCCTTAAAACTATTTCTTCTAAAATCATTATTTTCATTGAAATTATCAATATATTGATCTCCTTCTTCTAGATCATCCTCTGAAACAATTGCATTTTCATCAATATAAATAGTTGATCTTAAAGTCTCTAGATTAGGTTTATTTTCTTTATCACAAAATTGTTGGGTTATAGATAATGATGGTGTATTAATTGAATTCTTTTCTGTATTATTCTTGAAGGAGTCTTTTTTTTTCAATAATTTATTCTCTTTCTCTTGAATTATTATTTCTTTAACTTTCGAATTATTAATGTTAGTCAAATTCCTAACACTAATAAACGATTCAGGGTTTTCAACTTTTTTGGCAGTCCATTGGCCCCAACCAATTTTTTCAAATACCACATTATTAACTTCATCACCTGCTTCCAGAACACTCATTATGAGTCTACGTTGCTTCGACAACGAAAGATCTTTAAAACTTGGTATATCTTCACTTAGAGTATTAGTTATGTACCGTATAGCCAAGGGTCCCTTTGTCAATAACAATTCTGAAAGTCTCATTGGAGTAACCAATTTACCTGCAGCGATTGCCTCTGGTGACGTGGTCGATAATGGCTTTGATGACCCATCTTTGCGATCAATTTTTAATATGATATTATCATCTCTACGTGCCTCATTCTTAACATCATTGGACATTTGTGTTAAGTCTATTAATGCTAGTATAACTATTTTTTATTATTAAAATTAGTCAAATTTGAAAAACTTTATACCAATCGAAACCTGAATACCAAACTTGAAAGATATCTTTATATAATATATATATGTACCTATATTTTATTATTAGGGTTATAATGTATCTTAATTCTTCGAGATCACAATTTTAGTAAGATTTTAATATAATTAGAAGTTGTTTGATAAGTTTTATTTATAATAAAATATGAAACAACAATGACTCCAAAAGTCAATCCTAAATTGTTATGTACTATGATTTATAAATTATATTAATTTGTAGCTAGGTTACAATAGATGCATAATAATCATTACAAAAGTTAACACAATTGTAAATGATCACAAATAAATTCAACCTTTTTTGTTATTAAGATTAAATAAGATTTCAGTTTTTGTCCTACATTTTTTGCTCTCTTCTTTACGAAATATTCCATACATAAGTTATAAATTACCTTAATTTTTATTTATTTTCTATTTAATATTTTGTAATATTTTCAGCTGACTCAAAAATTCCAACAAAGGATAGTCATTGTCACAATAATGGCAGCAACACCAAAAATTTTAATTGACGTGAAAAAAAAAAACAAAAAATACATGAAATAAGAGATGAGATTAAAGAGATATACACGCATAAGGAACTAAAACATATCCTTTTTTTTTTGTGAAAGTTATTGAAATGAGATGATTGTTAATCATCATTAAATAGAGAATAATTGTTATATCATGTGGATAAATTGATTATCAAGAATATGTTATGATAAATATGTTTCATTAGCTCTTGTTAATAAATATGAATCATCCGAATACAAAATCTTGATATGCTACAAGTAGTCCTTATAAAAAAAAACAAAAGTAGTTAATTAGAGATAAATTGTGTGGTAATTTAATTGGCACACAATATTACAAACTATTTTAGTCTTATATATGCTATCGAATGATCTAATATTCGAACTGCAATTTGTAATTTATATAGATGGAGTCACTATCGTAAACAGACAATTCTTGCATTTTTATGTAATGTTTTAACAAATATACCAAATATATTTAACTAAGTAATGACAACTTACTAATAACCCTTTCAAAGTGTATACTCAATTATAAATAAATACATTTCATTCATTCTTTTGTGATTGATTTGATAGAAGTGATAAGTTACAATCTTAATTATTTATTTATTTTTTAAATACAAGTCACCATTAATAATTGATTTATCAGAATAACATACGAAACTTCCAGAGATTTTGATTGTTTTTAAAAATTATTGTCGTAATTTTTATGTAAGGTCAATTGAAATATACTTATTTTGATGGACGTCAGAATTTAATAATTACCAATATATATATATTTTTGCGACATTTAGGCGAATCATAAAATTGGATTTGTATACGTTCTACACAAAAGGTTCTCGACGTATTGGAATTATGTTATATATCATTGATACTCACTTTAAGATTGTTAAAACCAACATGTGATGTCAACTAATCTCTTTATCTTTTATTTCTATGATTCCCATAACTTGAATGTCACAATGGCTCTATCTATCTCTAGGAAACAAAACAGACAAATAAGCAGACCACACTCTGAATCTGCCCCGCTTCCGCATCCAACTCCATCCACACCCCGCATGGCAAAGAGCCTTTGATGATTTTAACTTATTCTGATCTGGAGTTAATATTTACCCGGAATCACATAATACGGACATCATTTTTTTTTCATCGCAACGGTGTGAAATTAGTGGAATAGCTTTTGGTCCAAAATTTTCGCATGACGCGAACTTTGAAACCAAAATTTTAGAAAAAATGAAAAAATGAAAAAATGAAAAAAAAAAAAGTGATGAGTTGATGGCTAGAATTTTTACATGTATGACAATGTTTTAGTGAATATCAGAGCAGGAGAGGCGAAGTTATTACTGTGTACTTCTGTTATTGTCTTCATTGTATTGCCATAATTATTCAAAAGTTACATGCTGGAGTAGAGAGGGTGTTCTCACTGGAACAAGAGGAACGGTAAAAACGTAAGAGACAACGTCTCTAGGATAGCTAGGCTAAAGTAGGTTACTTACAAGAAAACTCTTTTCCCATCTTAGTAATGTACACTGCTCTAAAGTTGTGTTTAGTACAATACATTGGTGGTTAATCAGTTTTTTTTTTTGTTCATCCAGACGATCTTGTGAAATAAAGAGAACATTGCCTGAGTATAATAGTGATACCTATTGAATTATAATCTCTACAGTTTATTTCTGTAAAATAATATTCTACGCTGCTATAGTTTAACTATTTTGGTACCCAAGATTTAGTTTATATTTAACGTTCGTTATCTTGAGATTGGTAGAGACCTCAAACTGTGCTTGCTATCAAAGTACCTTGGGATTTTTCTTTAGTATCTATAAAAAGTTTACTCTAGTCTAGACAATAATTTAAAGCTGATGGTGTCAGATGAAGAGTGCGTAGTGAAAATATTTATTCTTAGTCAAACTAGTTAGTGGGAGTCCACAATACGAATGATTTTTTGCATACCTCTCCAGCAGTTTATTAAGTTTTTACAATCTTGACTATATTATCTTTCTGTGTGGTATCCTTAGAGAATAGGATGACAAACGATCAAACAAATAAAAAACATATATTTTGCTGAATTTATGTCGGAGGAGCAGAAAAAGCTAAAGTTTATGAAAAGTTTATGAAAAGTTTCTGAAAATATTTGAAAATTTAGTGTAACAATTTTTTTTTTCTGTAACACTAAATTTTCAATTGATTCTATGAAATAGTAATTTATTCTTTCAATTCAATATTCTTCAGTTTGTCAAGAAATATTGTCAATTGCTTTACCTTTCCAACAACTTTTTATCATTTATGTAATATATTTTTCTTTCAGTTATTTTATGAAATACTTGATACTATATAGAAATTGGTTCCTTCACATAGATTTTTAGTTATATATTTCATTTCATACAAGATAGTTTCTAATATAACTGTAAATAAAAGAACCATCAATCCGTTCATATTTAGAAATGTCCAACCCATTCGATCTATTAGGTAACGACGTCGAAGACGCTAACGTTGTTGTTTCTCCACCAAGAGAACTTGTTAAGAAGAACACTTCTTCCAAGAAAGCTGATGTTCCACCACCATCTGCCAACCCAGCCAGAGCTCACAAGAACAGACCACAAGCTACTGGTAACGAAAGAGCTTTCAGAGACAAGTCTGTTGGTAGAGACCAAAACAGAAGAAAAGATGCTCCAGCTCCAACCAAGAAGACCAACAACAGAAGAGCCACCGACCGTCACTCTAGAACTGGTAAGGTTGACACTCAAAGAAGAGTCCAAAGAGGCTGGGGTGATGACAAAAAGGAATTATCCGTTGAAGTCGAAGCTGAAGCTGATGCTGAAGCTGAATTAGCTGCTGACGAACCTTCCAGTCCAGCTGACAACAAGATGTCCTTAGAAGACTACATGAAGTCCATCTCTGCTAACGAATTGAACAGGGTTGCTGAAGTTACCAAGGTTGCTGAAACCTTAGAAAACGCCCACATTTTCGTTAAGGAAGAAGAAATCTTAGCTGAAGCTACCAAGGTCAAGACCTTGAAGAACAAGGAAATTAAGATTAAGGAATACTTAGACTTCGACGCTACCTTTGCTGACAACTCTCCAAGAAACAGAAACAACTTCTCTAACCAAGGTTCCAGAGGTAACAGAGGTAACAGAGGTAACAGAGGTTCCAACTCCAGAGGTGGTAACAGAGGTTCCAACAACTCCAAGGGTGGTAACACTGTTGAAAAGAACTCTGCTATTGACACCAAGAACTTACCATCTTTAGCTTAAAAAATATGATATAGATAAGTTTAAAGCTTTCTTCTATAAAATATTTTTTTATTCACCTATTTACCACTTATTCAGATCGATCGATGGATTGTATATATCTACTGGTGCAATATTATGAACAACTATCAAAAAGAATAAGGAAATCATGTTTATCTACATATTATAATTTTTTTATCTTCAAGTTTTTACTATTGCATTTCTAATTTATATCACATCTTTTTAATTATAATAAACATATTATATCAATTATACCAAACTGCCAACTATTATCTATTAATTACTTCTAAGAATTTTGAAATACAACCAGACCATAATAACTTATTCTAATTATTATACATTAGAACTTGTTACTGACAATATACCAAGTAAATTATGCATCACAAATAAATGATAAAAACTTAACAATCGAATATATAAAATATAATATAAGTATTTGCTATATACATATATTATGTATCTAATCAAACACCAAGATTAACTTTCAATGCATAGGTCAATACAATAGATAACGAAATGAATAAAACACAATATTGCATTAAGAAGAATACGGAAAGACAATCCATTTGTATGTGATTAGGGCCAACGGGTGTATAAAATGCAGTGAAATAAACTTGTGCCGTCGCACTTGGCATTGAAAAAGTCAAGATCATAACAAATCTTCCGATTCTATTTTCTAACCAATTTAAATCTGCTAACTTATTGGTCCATGCAACACCTATAACTGGCGTAAGTGCAAGCTTTAAAGCAGTCATCATAACAGCTGTTTTCAAAAATCCTTTAGGTAAACTTTTAATTTGAAGTCTAGCCAATGTCCCTCCTAGCATAAGAAGTCCCAATGGAATACATGCATTTCCTATGTATGCTGTAAAATCCATCAAAAAATTTAAAACAGGTTCTCCATCTGGAGCTAGATGTACATGTACGTAAGTAGTAACAAAAAGGGCCTTCAGATAAGGAACTAATGCACATATAATACCCAGTAAAGCCCCTAAAGAAGCCGGGCGACAGAAGTTAATTGCTATATAGACCAGCCATTCTAATTTATGCTCTGTGATAAAGCTATTGAATCTCATTTTAAAAGAAGGCTTTCTTTGATAATGTTCGCTGTCTGAAGAGAGTTCAGTTTGTGGATTGCTCGTTGTTCTATGCAGATGACCATTGATCTCATGAAGATTATTTATCCCCGATATTTCAGAATCTTGATAAACACTTTCGATATCTGGATATGTTGTATTCACACGGCTAAAATTGGCATTAGATGTTCCAATATCCTCCGTCAAAGTTAAGGGTTTTGATAAATCAAGTTCACCGTTTTTAATCATTTCAACTGCTGAGTATTCGGTAATAACATCATTAACAGTTGGTTTTGACGATTTTTTTATATTAGACTTTCGTCTTTTCAAACTACTCAATGACATGTGACTAGGTATACTACTGGTTGTATGGACTTGTTTCAAAACAGTACTGTTTTGGAATACAGCATCATCGATTCTCGATGGAGTCGACGAATTTAAATTTCTAGAGTTTATTGGTGCCGAAAATGTCTTATAGACATTTTCAATTTTAGTGATTGAACCGATTCTTTTATGAGCTGCTTCTGGAATTAATTGTTCTAGAGTTTCAGCTGTTGATATATTATCACCATTGTCAATAGTTTGTTCCCTAGTAACTTCTGAACTATCTAAACTATCGATACTTCTAATGCTTTCTGCTGGAATATCATAACTGCCATTTGAATGGGAGACAGTAGAATTATTGTTTATTGTATTATTAATTTGAATATTATTTATTATGTTGTTTTTAGGATTGAAATTATCGTGTGACTTTTCATTCTCTTTCGTATCATTATTAATTTCACTTGTAGTCTCTACAAATTCGTATTTTTTGTTATGGTCCGTATTAGACTCTTTATCAGTACGGTTGCTAATTATTGAATCATTATCATCATCATCGTTAGTGTTTTTAAAATCCAACCCGACTAATCTCCACAAGCCAAAATTCATCATCAAGAAGCTTTGAACTGTTAAAAAAATACATGAGTATGCCACACCTTTATTACTCTCATCCTCTGTAAAGATAGAACCATTATCCATACTTTGTACATATGCAATTGGCAGATCACTAATATTTGGAAACAGTCCAGCAAATATTAGACCCCAGAACCATTGTTTGGGAGTCTTTGCTACATAATTCGTTACCACTGCCATAAATGTACCTATAGCGAATAATAATAATGCAGAGAGGACAATGACACCTATTTCTTTAATATCATGCCATGACAAATTGCTTACGATCTTGTTAAACGTTAAACATGGTAAAATTGCATTCACAACCATGTTTGATATACCTCTTGCAATTTCCGTTGTGACAATATTATATCTTGCCAACAAATACCCCACAAAAATAATGGAATAAATTTTTAAAATTGGTTTTATTGCAATATAAATTGCAGCCCCTAGATCTATGGAACTCATCCTTGTGTAATATTATGTTTATGAGAAGAATGTATTTGTTTGTAATTTATAACAATATATCGATGTGTATGTGCGTTTTTTATTAGTATTGAAATGATGCTTTTATATATATATATTATGTTAAATTGAATGACAAAAAATATATATATATATATATATATATATATATATATATATATTCTAACTGGTATAGCTTCAATTAATTAGTTGAAATAACCATAACCCAATGCACGATACAAATTATGCTTAGCTGAATGAAAAAGGTTCCAATGTTATTTGTATATTTTATTTTTATATATTAATTTTCATGAAAAAAAAACGATTAATTGAATTTAATTAATCTGGGGTTTCAAGAACGATGGGAAACCTATATGAAAGAAATATTACAATATATTGATTGAATGAAGATTAAATCAAATGACAAATAATTTCCCTCAAGAGATTATTTCATAAAAAAATGATATATTAATTGAATATTAAAACTAGAGACATCAAACCTTTTACTTAATGTTACATTATTAATAATTAATAAAAAAAAGACCATTTGAGAATGAGGATGGGGGGTTATTGTAATTATCACCAAATCCCTCTTTTTAAACTTTGCACTGACTTTAAAAGTTTATAAATCATCGCAACATAAGGATATATTTAAATATTTATAATATATATATGAATACATTCCAATAATGAGCACAATCTATTAATCATGCAGCAATTAACAGCAATAAAAATATATACATATATACATATGTGTATATTGTGTATATATGTGTATGTGTGGTCAATTTTGGGTCTTGTGTTGTAGGTACTCATCTGTGTAATTTGTTTCATCCCCTAGTTGGTATGTATATGCAAATGCTTGGTGCGTACGTTGTTTGTGTGTGTATGTTTCTGTGGTGGTTCCATTCGGCCGGTTGCTCAGTAATCTTCATCGGATATTTTTATAACGATCGCCGCGTGAGATTTCTTCCTCGAGCGCATATACATATATATATATATATATATATATATGTATATATGTATATATGTATATATATGTATATATATGTATATATATGTATATATATTGTACTTCATTTTTTTTTATATTTCATTGCTCATCCCACACACTTCCAGCGCAGAGAGACACGCCTTTTCTTTTCTTTTTCTGTCGTTCTGCATATATGTCTACAGTGTTTGTTATTACAATTGGCACCATCAAACATTCTCCCCCTGCCTTCTATCTTATTATGGAATTGGTATCACAGATTTAAAAACAAACTAATTTCTCGCAGAGACATGGGCGGTTCCAAGAAATTAATAACCACCAGAGATATGTTTGTATTACAAAAGATATGTTTCACACTTCCTTTCGTGCCGATACACTTCGAACTTGCAACAACGTATTGAACCTCTGAGAGTTAAGTACCGTGCTTGAGTGAATTTTTGCCAACAAGTTAAATAAAACCGAAAGTTAAAATTCTATACTGTGGTTATGATACCATTAATTAATAGTAGCAATATATCATATCCACGGAGCATAGATTACCGAAACTCTCCATATGTTTCTCTCCCTTTTGTTTCATTTCGTTGTTTTTTTCACTCTGCATCCTTAGTATGCTTATTTTGACAAACAGATATTGGTTTTGAAAATTAATACATGCATCATTTGAAATTCTTGATCATATGACTTGTATACTTAAGACGACACTAATTATCATCATCTGATCCCAACATCATCATCATCAAAAATGTATATACTTATGTTTAATTAATTAAATAGACAGTCTTGGCATTATTGTGTAATGGTTGGAATTTTAAGAATGACTATAGAAAATATCACCTGCACAAAATATAATCTCTATCAATTTCGTAGTCAAAATCAATCCAATTACACAAATATATTCTTGATAATTTATTTCCACTTTATTCTTTTTTATTTATATATAATTACAAAATAAACATGATATTTTCTTTTTATGTATGTATGTGTTTGTATCTATGAGTATATTATTTATTTATTTGTTTTGTTTTGTTTTGTTTTGAAAAAAGTTGTTCATTCATATTTATTTCTTCTTAGCGGCTAAGAATTGGGTTTCAACTGATGATATTAATGATGGCACAAGTTCTGGGTTGGCCATGGTAGATAAATCACCTAATTGATCAGCTTCGTTAGAGGCAATCTTTCTTAATACTCTTCTCATGATCTTACCAGATCTAGTCTTTGGTAAGTCTTGAACAATAATAACAGCTTTTGGAGCAGCAAATGGACCAATTTCACCTCTGACCTTCATTACCAATTGTCTGTTCATGCCTTCGGACACAGCTGCGTCTTCCTTTAGAGAAACAAATGCAATAACTGCTTGACCGGTTAAATCATCGTGAATACCAACAACAGCAGCTTCTGAGACTAAGTCACTACTATCTAGGGAGGCTTCAATTTCAGCAGTGGATAATCTATGACCAGAAACATTAACAACATCGTCAACTCTACCTCTGATCCAGTAGTAACCATCATGATCCTTACCAGCACCATCACCAGTGAAATAGTAACCTGGGTAAGGCTTTAAGTAAGTATCCATGTATCTGCTATGGTCGTTCCAAACAGATCTGGCCATGGATGGCCATGGGGCTTTGACTGCCAAAACACCAGCAATATCGTTACCTTGTAATTCGACACCGGTAACTGGGTCAATAATACATGCGTTAATACCGAAGAATGGAACAGTAGCGGAGCCTGGCTTGGTTGGGATTGCTCCAGCCAATGGGGCAATTAAATGAGAACCAGACTCGGTTTGCCACATAGTGTCACAGATAACACAATTTTTGTTACCAATCTTCTCATGGTACCATTCCCATAAATCAGGAGCAATTGGTTCACCAACAGAACCCAAAACACGTAATGAAGAAATATCATATTTTGGAATTTCAGCTTCACCAACACGTTTAATTAATCTCATGGCAGTTGGAGCAACGTAAAAATGAGTAGCTCTGTGTCTTTCGATAATTCTCCAATATCTACCGTAATCAGGGTATGCAGGGGTTGATTCAAAAATAATGGAAGCGGTACCTAAAGCTAAAGGACCATATAATGCATAAGTGTGACCAGTAATCCAACCGACATCACCGGCAGTAAACAAGACATCTTCTGGGTGAATATCAAAAACATATCTGGTGGTTAAGGCAGCACCTAATAAGTAACCACCAGTGGTGTGGACAACACCCTTTGGTGCACCGGTAGAACCAGAAGTATATAATAAGAATAAAGGATCTTCGGAATTACAAGAAACTGGTGGTAAGTAACCGCTGTGTTTCTTTGTTTCTTCATGCCACCAGAAATCTCTTCCAGCGGTCATTGGAATTCCTTCAGAACCTGTTCTTTGGAAAACCAATATTTTAGAGACTTGGGCAACACCATTTAGACCTTCATCGACAATTTTTTTTGTGTTAACAGTCTTACCACCTCTCTTACCTTCATCACAAGTGATTACAACTCTACAACCAGCATCAACAACACGTTCCTTTAATGAACCGGCAGAGAAACCAGCGAAAACAACAGTATGGATGGCACCCAAACGAGCGATAGCCAACATAGCGATAACAGCAGCTGGAATCATTGGTAGGTAAACGGCAACAGTATCACCTTTCTTGACACCCCATCTCTTCAACACACCGGCAACTTTAGAAACTTCTTGTAATAATTCACCGAAAGTTATTATCTTATTTTCTCTTTCATCATCAGCTTCATAGATCAAAGCAGTCTTGTTTGGGTTGGCAAATGCGTGTCTATCAACACAGTTATAAGAAGCATTTAATTCACCGTTCAAAAACCAAGCGACATCACCATCTTTTAAAGAACCAGAAGTGACTTTAGTGTAAGGTTTTTCCCAGTGTAAATAATCTTTAGCCATTTTATCGAAAAAAACTTCTGGGTTTTCAATAGATTCTTTGTACATTTCATTATATTGATCCATACTGGTGATATACCCAGCTTTTGGTTGTGATTTGAAGAAATGTTCCGGAGTGCCACGGAAATTTATATTATTTGCTTCATGAACTATGTTATGTGAGTTGGCAGATGTCATCTCGTATTATCTTTATTTTTATATATGTATTATGATCAATTCCCTTCACTCTCTAATAATACTTTAATTCTTAAAAGAAAAAAGTTGAATTACGTACCAATTTAGTAATACACAAGGATAAATGTGAATTTCTTGTGTGTAAAATACAATTGAATAAGATTAATTTAAATTCAAATTAGAGAAATATTTAACTTAATTAAATTAATTGAGTTTTTATATAAAAATATAGATGCATACTTATATATATATATATTGTATGTATGCATGTATTTGGTGAACCGATTAAGATTTAACAACTATAAAAAAAATATTCAGATTAAGAAAAGCCAGTAAAAAGAAAGAGTATAACTATTATGAGATTAAGTTGCAATAAAGAATTAAATCCATTTTAACGTGTTATTTTGCGATGGCATCACAGCTAATATTTTCAACTTTTTTTTCAAACCTAATATTTATTTCTCAACAGAATCGAAAGGAAAGTGGACAGAAACGAGTATAATACAAGAGAGAGATGAATAGAGAGAGTAACGATTAAAGACTCCAGTCCTCAAGGAAAATAAATACATTAAATCCGTACAATTAAATAGTTACATTACAACAAATGAAAGTAGGCTTCGTAGATTAAAAAATAAAACACAGCAGTTTTAATTAATTAGTGAAAATGTTTAATATTATTATTATTTGAAATATATTCACTGTAAAACTCATTTTCCAATCTTTAGAGTGTTTTTACTGCAATTGAAATTTTTTTAAAGTATTTTTTACATAATATAAAGAAATTAATTTTTTTGCTTCTTCGGAATTTTTTTTTTTTCAAAATTGCAGAAAATTTTTAAAACCGAAAAAATTCATAGAGCCAAAAGAGAGAAAGTTTAACGTGTAATTTGGTATTTGCAAGTAAACATAACTACGTTCAGAGATAGATCCGAAAGGTTTCTTTAATTACAAGTGACAATACAGGAATTAGTAGTATACGATTGCAATAGAGTTATTGTGATCAAGGGTAGCAAAATAAGTGAGTGAGAGAAGAAGAAATACATGTATATACATTTAATAAAATGTACGTATTTATCCTTGTCTTGCATTAGAACTATATTGTATATAATACGCCCCTTCGAGAAATAACTCTGAGTTTTATTGGATGGTCAATATGACAGAACTTTTAGTTCAAGGTGATCTCATCGAATTTTTTTTTTTGTTTAGTGCATTTTTTTTTAATTTTAGTTTTCAACTATTTAACGGAATTAAAACAAAAAACACAAGAATTGCTATGCTAAAAAATGAATAATAAGAATAAATCTCAGCAAGGTAAAAAAAAAAAATAAAAACGTGTTACTATGTATGGACGTTTTAATATGAAAGTTTCAATTTGAATATATCGCTTATACTACTAAGATGTTCTTGAGTTATAGGACTTTGATTTTTTACATTGATTAACTAGGAAGAATGCAATAGCACAAATACAAATACTTTGCAAATGACATATTGTGTGTGTGTGTCTCTCTCCCTCTCTCTCGACACATACTTTTCATACTTTCCAAATACTCTTTCAGTCATCGAAACAGTACGTTTTAATTAATCTAGAAAAACTAGTCACATGTTATTCACGTGACATATATATTGACACAATCTAAAACTTTTAAGTCTTCATCTTACTCTAGTATGCAGTTCAGCGTAGTACTAAGATTATAACTTCCTTCTACACTTGGCTTAAGTATATATTATTACTAGTGTATATTTGTATAATAAATAATTCAAATTCAACCATCTGCCTTCCTTCTTAACTTCCTTCTTAATCAAAAAAACGGGATTGTTACACCCATCCTTATATATGTCCAAACTGTTCCATTAGCCAAACAGTACCTTAGGAATTAAATAAGTACACCAGCCAACCATTTAAACCTTCCCCGCCTCCCCCACTAGCCCAGTGACACATCACCTAGATATATATATCCTTTCTTCATATCGATTAGAAACTATTAATTAAAAAAAAAAAAATTATGACGGTATCAAAATCTCTTCTTCTCTGTTGCTGTTATGTAATACGATGTCGTCATTTCTTAAATTTCCCATTGATCTGTTCTGTAAAAGAACTGCACTCGTCAGACGTTCCCATTAGGTGAACGTATCTTGTGCGTTGATTTGAGAGGGCCCCCATTTATTGGTAATCCTAAATAGGAAGAAAAAGAAACTTTGAATGTACGACTAAGGTTTTGATAGACATTCAAACTAACGTAGAGATGGAATAATGAACAGATGAGATGAATATTCTTTTAGAAGAAAACCATGCACAAACTGTTGCTTTTCGAAAACATTAAATTTTTCTCGATGCGAGAAAATTTCCAAAAATTCAAAACAAAATTCATAACGAAATCAAAATCATTACGAAATTTACACCAACATAAGAAAAAATTTAGAAATCAGTTAAATAATCTTAATATAGATTTAAAAATAGAAACAATTTATAAATTTGAATATATATTTTTTATTTAATATCGATTTAATTTTAATCATTCAGTTACTTATTTTGAAGTTATTGAAAAAAGGGACAATATAAATCAAATTTAGTCGATAGAACTATCAATTATTATTATTATTATTATTCTTTGTTAATATTCATTTACTTATATTTTTATTACGATAAACCTCAATACAATTTAAAGGATATCGTGACTAAACCAGACACATTATCAGATCATTAATTCTTCCAATTTTTGATTAACTTATTCCTCGACTATTTATTTCTATTGATATCGAATAATCAGATTTCGTTGCTTTAAAGTTTTTTTTTGTTTCAATAAAAAGATCGTGATCAAAAAGATTGTTTATAGTTATAAGCATAACCCTATATCTTCCCGATTGTTTAATTCTATTATTTTTATATCAATATCTCTTTTTGCTATAAAGCAGCAGGAACAATAACAACAGTATATATAAATGGGTAGACGTAAGATTGATATCAAGCCAATTGATCAAGATAGAAATAGATCTGTCACTTTTATTAAAAGAAAGGCAGGTCTGTTGAAAAAAGCTTATGAACTAAGTGTGCTATGTCAAGTAGATGTATCTTTGATAATTGTTGGGACTAATAAAACAATATATGAGTTCAAATCTATGAATGACATTGATGATTTTTTGGAATTTTATAAATTAAACAAATCAAATCAAAATTTAAATCATACTATTAAAACGCCTCTAGATTATGGAGGGAAATTTACTAAGAATAATGTTTATGAATCAATCAGAAAAAATGAAAGTAGTATATTGAATAAGAAAGCAAGGAAACCGTACACAAGAAAAGTAAAACCAAAATCATACACTAATGAACAAAATGAGGAAGATCAGAATGATGAAGAGCAATATGATGATAATGCAAATAATGACTCCTTAAGGTATAAAGAAAATCAAAATACCACTAATTATAAAAGAAAAGGTGAAGAAGAGACCATAGATGAAACTATAAAAAGAGCTAGAATGGAGAAAAAAGATAAAATTAATGCCGTTTCAAATAAATTTCAAAGTTTATACCATCAGGCAACATCGAACAATAATGACGTATTAAAAAATATTTCAAACACAAGAATGGGTTTGTCACTAAAACCAAATGCCGATAATGACAATAACAGATTGATGTCAAATTCTATTCTTGATAGATATGCAAATGTTTCAAACTTACCTAATTCATCGTTATTGAGTAAGCCTAACATTAGTAATTCTCGCTTAGATTACTCTTCCAACGCAAATAATAACTTATCCACAAGAAGACCCGTCTTAAGGGTTCATATCCCTAATGATAATACAAATAATAACAGTGCCAACGCAAATACAGTCCTTGTAAATCCAAATGTGAGAGTTTCCACGCCTCTAACAGCAGGTGCATCGGGTAGACCTTTATCAGCCACTTCATCTAACTCTAGTGCTGCTATGTCACAGCATCAAGTAAAATCTTATAAAAGTGCAGAAGATGATGGTAGGAGTAAATCAAATGGGAATACACCTTTACAAGAAAATCCAAATATGTCATCAAGTGGTTCATTAATGTTTGATAAAAATGAAACGGCGAAGGGAGGTTACAAGTCACCTTCGACTGCAAATTTCACATTACCTTATGTGTATTCCTCTTTTCCATCAGCACAACCTTATATAGCGACACCATTACAAGGCTTTAATGCAAATAACAAGAATCATCCAAATGCAACGCAGAATCCATACACTCAGTACTTTCAAAAACAACTACAACAGCAAATCCAACCTGGGAAACAATACCCCTCTGGTCAAATGAAATTAAACTCGCCAATTATATCAGATTCTCCCAATGTAGTAAATAATGGTCCGCCAACAGGATCTCTTCCGTCAAAATTTGCACACGATTTGATATTTACATCTCCAAGTACGACGTCACCGATGTTCCGTGATTGGAATATGAAGCAAGAATATTCCCCTTCAGTCACAACACAGAATGATAAGAACAATTTAACTAATAATATAAATATCACTTCAAATACTACGGATACATCAGGTGAGGTGCCAGTATCTGCATTTCCGGGGAATAGTGGATTAACACCATACATAACTTCTAAAATGCCAGGATCAGCCACAGGGAAATATTTTAATTTTTCTACCGAAGCCAATAACGATGATAACAAGATCGTGAACCACATTAGTAAACTACCTCATGAACAGGTTTCTGAAGAAGATTTGAATTCCCCATTGATAAATCCAAACAATCAAGATGATATTCGAAACCAATGAGAATCAAAACTGAGATAACTATCAATGAAATAATTAAATCAATTTACCTTATTGCATTTTTTCTATTACCAATTGCATAGATCAACTACATGCATTTAAGTTTGCATCAATATATTTAAATGTTTTCATATAGTTGTTAAATAGATATATTAAAATACAAAATTCATCTTAAATTAACAAGGGAAGTAACTTTAACTATTGAACATACATTATATAACAAAAATCAACCATAAATACTACAAATCATTGTACTATCTTGAAAAATAAATTTACCATTAAAGTGACTGTTAACATCCTTACACCATCATATAATATTTTTAAAAAACAAAATAGTAAAAAAGTTTTACATCTTTATTATTTTTTTAATATTTCCTTGTTACACCGGAGCAAATGATCTCTCCCGACAACCCGAGATATTCTAGAACGCAAAAAAATTTGGTAGGCAGAACACGACTATTCTGCTGAGAAAAACAATTCCATTCTAATAGGCAGAGCTCCTCTCAACATTAATTTTCTGGGAGGAATCATTTAGCCCGAACGATGCTTTTTTTTCCTTTGGAGAGAGACTTTACCATGAACAGTGATGTAACTTGTTGTTTACGCTGATGAACAATTTCAATAGAAGCTCATCTCCTAATATACTTTTGAAAGTTTCACTAATTGTTAACTTGTATGGGCCTTTGAAGAAATCAGCTGGCAATTGTTGAGAAAATATTTGTCAGTTCGAGAGTCTCAACACTTGTCTCAATAATTACAATCTCTAGTCTGTTCAAGCATCCATGTTGCAATGGTCTTCTCTGTAGTCTGGGAAAGTTTGAAAATTTTGGAAGAAACTATCTAATCTATGATAATTAATTTGGCCTTGCACATAATTAATTAATTGTAAACTTTTATTTAAGAAAGATATTATTTATGTATATAAATACATATATATTTAATTATTCATAATTTGGAATTGAGGATAAAGAAAGTATACTAAAGACAAGTGAGCCATCATGAAGGTATGTTTGAATTACGAATTATTGATTTTGAATAATAGAGAATATGAATAAATGTGAACTTGATAATTAGATGATTGATTAAATGTTGCATGTCCAAGTGGATTGAATATAATAAGATCAGAAGTAGCAATAATGTTAGCAATAGGTTTTTGACAAGAGTTTTGGAATATATTGAGATACCGATCCAATTTGATATAAGCAGAACACCATCGTTGGAATTATAAAAATGAATGATAATTAAATAAAATATGATATTAAAATGGAAAAAATATATTGTAGTCCCTAATAATGATGGTATACTCATATTAGCATAATCAAGATATATTAAATGAATAATATGTGATGTGTCTATATGTGGGTCTGCTGAAAAATTATTTGCAAGACTCTATTTCATCGATATAAAACTTATTATCAAGTTTTTTGAAGTTCATATATCGAATTATTATTAATTGTAGATTAAGTTACTAACAAAACTAAAATTAAATATTAATTTTGTTACTTCTAACAAATTATTTTAATATTATTTTCACTCAGTTAAACATTGCTTACCCAGTTAACGGTACTCAAAAGACCGTCGAAATCGATGATGAACACCGTATCCGTGTCTTCTACGACAAGAGAATTGGTCAAGAAGTTGACGGTGAATCCGTTGGTGACGAATTCAAGGGTTATACCTTCAAAATCTCCGGTGGTAACGACAAGCAAGGTTTCCCAATGAAACAAGGTGTCTTATTACCAACCAGAGTTAAGTTACTATTAACTAAAGGTGTCTCTTGTTACAGACCAAGAAGAACTGGTGAAAGAAAGAGAAAGTCCGTCAGAGGTGCTATTGTTGGTCCAGATTTAGCTGTCTTATCTTTAGTTATCACCAAGAAGGGTGAACAAGAATTAGAAGGTGTTACTGACGCTACTGTTCCAAAGAGATTAGGTCCAAAGAGAGCCAACAACATCAGAAAATTCTTCGGTTTAACCAAAGAAGATGACGTCCGTGACTTCGTCATCAGAAGAGAAGTTACCAAGGGTGAAAAGACTTACACCAAGGCTCCAAAGATTCAAAGATTAGTTACTCCACAAAGATTACAAAGAAAGAGATATCAAAAGTCTTTGAAGATTAGAAACGCCCAAGCTCAAAGAGAAGCTGCTGCCGAATACGCCCAATTATTAGCTAAGAGATTAGCTGAAAGAAAGGCTGAAAAGGCTGAAACCAGAAAGAGAAGAGCTTCTTCTTTAAAGGCTTAAATTATTAGTACATTCTAATATATTTTAGGTTCTTTTCCAAACATAATTAATTGTATACTTCATTTATAATATTGTATCTTTTAAAACAATTTTAAAATTTATTATCATTTAATTTTTACTTATATACTAGAATTATATCGTTAATTTTAAAACGTTGCAAGCTAAGGGCATTTGATTGCCATAAATTTTTTTTTATTACGTGCTATACTTAACATTATTAAACTGATATTTGTTATATAACAACTAATAATTCCCAGTCAATCTAATGGAAATTATACAAAATCTATTATGGTAACATTATTTTATTAAGTTTTTAAAACACATATATAGTCAATATATAATTATATAAGGTATGGATATTTACGTTCATTAAAAAAAATGATTACATTACATTAACCTCGAAATCTAATCATTTCAATGCTGTGCAGGAATTTTAACGTAAAGTAACAATTTCTTCAGCAGAAGTTGGATGAATGGCAACACAGTTGTCAAAATCAGCCTTGGTGGCACCCATCTTAATGGCAACACCGAAACCTTGTAAAATTTCTGAAGAGTTTGGACCAACAATGTGTAAACCAACAACCTTTTCATCTGGACCAGCACAGACTAATTTATAAGCAGTTGGTTGTTTCTTAATTGGATCATCTAATAAACCATTGTACATATCGGTGAATTCAGTTTGGTAAACTTTGACGTTGTTTTCACCATATTTGGCAATGGCAGCGTTTTCGGTAATACCACAGGTACCAGCGACAGGATGAGAGAAAACAACACTTGGAATGTTTTCGTAACTCAATTTATCATTCTTAAATTTCTCTGGGCCGAATAATCTGTTAGATAATCTTCTACCAGCAGCAATAGCAACTGGAGTTAATTCAACGTTACCAACAACATCACCTAATGAGTAGATGTGTGGAACGTTGGTGTTTTGATATTCATCAACAATGATTTGATCTCTTTCGTTTAATTTAACGTTAACATTTTCTAAACCTAAGCCTAGGAAAGTTCTACGACCAACAGACCATAATAATGTGTCGACATCTTGGATGACAGAGTTATCGGTTAGAGTAACGGTTAATTTACCAGTGGCTTCATCTTTGACGACATTAGCGACTTGGTTGTTTTTATGAATATTAACACCAGACTTGACGTAGTGTTCAGTGACTTTTCTTTGGATCATTTCATCGAATTTTCTTAAGAAGTTGTCACCTCTGATGATCAAATGAGTTTCGGAACCTAAACCATGGAAAACACCAGCTAATTCAACACCGATATAACCAGCACCGACTAAAACAACCTTCTTCGGTTGTTTTTCTAACTTGAAGAAACCATCGGATGTGATACCATGTTCGAAACCTGGGATGTTATCTGGTAATACTGGCTTACCACCGGTAGCAATCAAGACGTGCTTACCCTTGTAGACAGCGACAGAACCGTCTTCCTTCTTGACTTCGACGTTACCGTCTTTGTTGAAAGAAGCCCAACCGAAGACAACATCGACATTTTCTTTTTCACAGTTTGATGCATAAATACCATTTAATCTCTTGACAGTAGCGTCTCTCTTGGCCTTGTAACCTTCCCAGTTGAAAGTTAAATGTTCTTTGTCTAATGGTAAGTTTTCGTATAAGTTTAGATCGTGAGCTTGTTGGATTCTACCAGCTAAATCAGAAGCGTACCACATAATCTTCTTTGGGACACAACCGACATTGACACATGTACCACCTAATTTCTTACCTTCGATGACTAAAGTTTTGGCACCGTAAGAAGCGGCTCTTCTAGCGGAGGCAACACCACCGGAACCACCACCAATGACAACGTAATCATATTCTTGGACTGCAGACATGTTAATATAACGAATTGAATTTATTTGAGTATTTATTAATTTAGGTTTACTAGAATTTACTATATGGTTGATGCTTAACCTTAATATATTGCTAGTTGGTTTTATTATCATAATTTTAATGAAGATAATAAAACAAAAACAAAAGAGAAAATGAATAGATAAATTATACTAAAATATAAAACAAAACTTAACAATTGATAACGTTAAAATAATCAAACCTTTATATATTCTTTAGTTTCATTTTCGAATTAGAAAGAAAATAGAAAGAAGACATAATACACACATATATAAGGCCACACTTTCCTACTTACTGACAATTTCACATATAAAGAATTAAATAAGTAATTGATTAAATTGGCATTTTATCAATTTTTTAAGAAATTAATATTGAAATTAATAATATTGATAAAGTTAATATTAAAGGAAATTTTACCTTAATGGTTGACTATTATTAATGTGTAGTAGTAGTGAATAAAATTGAAATTAGGTACATTCTAAATACATATATAAAAAAAAATACTTCGAAATATGAAATTTTTCAGTTTCAGTAAAGAGAAGGATGAGAAGAAGGCCAACCCAACCACCCTTGTAATTGCTAATGATTTAATTTAATACCGTAAAACAGACATCTAATAAAAAAGAAATTAAGAAACTCAATTGTCCAACAAGTGAAGTTACGAATAGAACAAGAGTGGATTATTTTACAAATATATACACAGGAAAACACATTAAGTTATAAAAGACATTTTGATGAAGTTCATTGTTTTAATAATTTTAAATTTACAAGTACAAGAGTGAAGGAAGGAGGAGGGAGGGGGAGCCTCTGTAAGAAAATGAAAATATTCTAGAAACAATTGAAAAGTTCATACATATTTATGACAGTAGGCAATTTTTCAAACGAAGTAATTCTTAAATGATAATTTTGGTTCCATAAGGTGAGTATATATGATTTCTTTATACACAAGAAGAAACTAGTAGATGAAGAAGTGAAATATAGATATCTTTACGTGAAGGAAGGGTTCATACAGCCCTTTTGGATTAAGTATATGACTGTACTAAAGTGTGTGTGTGTTTGTTTGCTTGTACATTTGATTAATAAGTATCAGAAAGTTCTATTTAATTTTCTTATTCTCATTAAATTTGATAGACAAATACTTCTCTATATAACCAACCCATCAATATAATTCTCTTTGTTCCTCTTATTCGTTTATTCTACTTATTCTCTCAAGTTTAAAAGAAATTTAAGTATTGAATTGGAAAATTTTTCAAACCCAAAAAAAAAAAAAAATTAGAAATTTCATCGAGGGATGTTTAATAAACCGCAGAAAGAGTGATTTAATTTCCTAAAAACAAAAAAAAATTTAATTTCGTTTGCAATTTATCTTGAAACTTTTTTTTTTTTACTTTGGATATGTAATATATAATATGTTTTCTCTTACTTTCAATTGTTGAAGCTAAGAGAAAACATTACACTTATTTCAGATAATGATTCGTTTCACAAGGTTAGTGGTACATGTTAATAATAACCCTTGATTGAAAGTACGGTTGCGCAAGCATATACTTGAATTAATATGAATTGAGAAAATAACTATATCCATATTATCCCATTGTATTGTGTTGTATATTGTATTTAACTATATACAATGAAATTTTTGATTGACTGTTAGCTTCTTTCTCTGTGTCTTTCATGCACATTTCTGTAGCCCAATACGTTATTTTTATTTAATTGTCCAAGGTAATAAATAACTGGAAACCCTTATTGTCAAACAATGTGATATATAAATTGTATTTCTTGTTTTTGTTTTTGTTTTTTGTTTTACGAATCAGAAAAAGCATAGATTTCCATATTTAAGGAACTCTTCACATTGATTCTTATATTACCGACAGAAACATACTGCACAATGTATGAATGTGGTGAATTTCTTGTTTTAAAATTATATTCTTTAATTTAATCTTAACTAAAAGATAGTTAGCCCAGACTTCTTGAGATATTTTTTTTACTTTAAGCAATACTATTCTTTTATTACAAAAAAAATAAAAAAAAATGAAATATACTTAATCTCTTTTTTCTTTCACCAATTGATTGTCCTCTTTACGAGGGATCATTCTATTATTTGAAAAAGATATGATCTCTTTGTGTGTAATATTCCCCCCCATCTTTAAGACTCTTTTGGGTTAACTGCTCATTTGGAAGTTATTGTTTTGATACAATTCCTGTATATTCAGTCGATACCGTCTACGCATCAAATAAACCCTGTCAACTAATAACATACCCTCTTAACAAAATATATAATTTTTTTTTGTGACATTCTTTCTATCTTTTTTGGCAAACCTTTAAATGAACTCAAAAGTTCCTTCATTCAGAAAATTTTACTTAATGATTTATGATTTATTAACTAATATACAGAACCTATAAAATATTTATAAAAAAACACACACGTCCACATCGACATATCATACGTATATTAATGTGATAGAGAATGTCGTATTAACGGAAATCGGTCTTACCGTTACCACGTTTACCACTGAATAAATGTTTTGGTAACGAAGCAGTAGCATGTCTATCGGCTTCACCAGCTCTAGCTTGTCTATTTCTTTCTCTTCTTTGTAACTTGGCCATTCTGTCAGCCTTAGATCTCATTGAACCGTCAGCAACACCGTCCAATAATCTATCAGTTTGGTTCAATTTACCACCGTTGGCAGACTTACCTCTTTCAGAAGCATCTCCAGATCCAAATACAACGTCTGCACCAGTTTCTCTATATCTGCTAGCATCTGCAGCTACAGTATGTTTATCATACAAAGCTGACATATCGTGACCTAATTTGGCCATATGGTTTTCCATTTGACCAAAAGATTTTGTAAGTTTTGAACGTGGCATAATAGCTTTGTTCTTCAAAGATTTTCTGTTTCTTGCTTCGGCAATCATCATCTTTTGTTTGTCTCTTATCCATTGTGCCTTTTCTCTGATTTCTTCAACTTCATCAGCTGCGTAACCTTCGTATGTATCATCTTCATCATCAGAGTTGTATAAACCTTCTTGTTCTAATCTTTCTTCTTCTTCTTCTAAAGCTTGTAATTTGGCTGCAATTTCTGGATCTAAGAAATCATAAACATTTTTACCATCCAAGATTTC
This sequence comes from Tetrapisispora nanseiensis, assembly GCA_030568035.1. Taxonomy (NCBI): domain Eukaryota; kingdom Fungi; phylum Ascomycota; class Saccharomycetes; order Saccharomycetales; family Saccharomycetaceae; genus Tetrapisispora; species Tetrapisispora nanseiensis. The sequence continues at coordinate 155,678 of JAJLTH010000006.1, read as the reverse complement.
TGGCATGACATCATTCTTCCATTCATCATCTTCCAATAAGTACTTATCCTTTAAGTTAATGTTGAAGACACCAGCACCACCGTTTTCAGCTTCTATTTCCCTTGCCAACAATCTTCTTTCTGGATCTTCAGGATCATATTTCTTCAAAGATTTAAATGCATCTGGAATGAATGGAGTTCTTTCAACATCATCCCTGCTTTGTGGCTGAGAAACATGGATCTTGTTTAATACGTTGTTAACTCTAGATTGTGATTTTAATTTGGTTTCGATTCTGGCAGCTAATAGTTTTTCACATGCTTTGTTTCTAACTTCCATGACATTTTCTTCTAATTGACAGGATGTGGTCATAATTTCAACACCTTGAACATCCTTAACAGATTGTAATAATGCTGCACGTTCTTCGTCTAAATCTTGTGGACCAATGATATCAGTTTTGTTAATTACAACCATGACAGATTTGTTAGCGAATAATGGCTTAATGGAGTGGAACAATTTAACTTGCGCTTCAACTGTGAAACCACACTGTTCTGAAAGATCCATGAAATATAGAACACAAGAACGTAAATGAGCAATTGCATAAATAGATTGCATTTCAATGTTATTCATTTCTTCGGTTGGTCTGTCTAAGATACCTGGGGTATCAATAGCTTGGAAACGTAAATATTTGTAGTCGAAATGACCAACGTATAATGATTTTGTGGTGAAAGCATAAGGTTGAACTTCAACATCAGCCTTTGTGATACATCTTAAGAAGGAAGATTTACCAACATTTGGATAACCACAGATCAACAAAGTTCTGGTGTTTGGATCAATAGATGGCAATCTACCTAAATGCTGTCTAACTTGTTCCAAATATGATAATGCATCTTTTAATTTCTTAACAATAGTTGCCATTCTACCCAAAGCAGCTCTTTTTAATTGTTTACATTGAAATAATGACTGACCAAATTTCAATAATCTGACATAATCACGGGAGACCTGTTCCACTAAAGTTTTAGCCTTGGAGATAGCAGCTAAAGAAATCTTATAATGATTTTTCTCATATAATGTATCCATTAAATCTCTATGGAATGGATGAACATCATTAATATTTGGGAAACCTTTAATGATATCATCAAATTTTTCAACAAAACCTTCTGCAGTGAATTTAACTTTACGCATATAAAATGCTCTGATTCTGGTAATATTGAAACCAGGTCTAATGACTGTTGGAGTCTTTCTTTGTGTTCTGTTCAACACAATATCCAACAACTCATTTGATGGTGAAACTGTTGGGATGTTTTTCCAGGATAACTGCATTGTTGTATTTTATAGTCTTTGATCAACAGTTATTAATTTTTCCTTTGGAAGATATATGCTAATATGTACACTTTCTTGAATCACTGATAATAATGGTAAAAAAAAAAAGTCAAAGTTCAATAATGAAGTTTTCTCTCTTCTGTCTTTTTCTAAATTATTCTTTTTTTTTTGAATATAACTATATATGCATACAGTGCTTGATATCTTATCGTTGAGTCAAAAAGATAATAAAATTTTATATGAGAACCAAAATCAATCAAATGGGAAAGCTAATATCTTCAATGAAATAGGTTAAATCAGATATATCTTTAAAACTTAGAGTTAAAACAATATAATAAAAAAAAAATTTTGCACAATAAAACTCTAGAACAAAGAAATTAATAGAAGATATATGATAAATAATAATAAGATTGCGATGAGTTAACTAAAAGATGAGATGAGATGTGATGAGATGAGATGAGATGAGATGAGATGAGATGAGATGAGCTTTAAAATTTTTCACTTTCTTTTCCTCATTTGAATTTTTTACTGTGAGAGTAACAATAATCATTTCAAACGACATTGCTATGGTAGCGACTCATAAAATAAATTCAATTGCCGCTCGGGCAATATTCCTGAGAGAAACATCGGAGGAAAGTGGGACCAATAGTATGACTAAAAGAGACTAGCTATGTTGTGAATCTATTGCAACACAAATATATAAATATATATATATATATATATATTTAGGATATTGTTTATGGTATTATAGATGATCATTCCAGTTTAATCTACTAATATTCTAAATAATAGTGAATTCATATACATTTCCAGTGGAATGTCTCCCTTGATCTCAATGGGATTGCAGGTCAAAAAGAGATAAAGAATCAAAACAACTTAAAGCTTATATTATTAAAATTTAGCCGCGTTTAAATAAAAAAACATATCAAATTTAAAAATTAAAAGTTCCCTCAATTCATTTCTTCAAAAGAAAGTACTATTCTATTATTTTAAATAAAGTTGTGAATAAAACGTTATCACTTATCATACATAATACTGTAACTGTGGAATACACTGATGTGCAATTTTTTTTTTTTTGCTTTTAAATGATATATAATATTGATAACTAAGAGGACAAAACAAATAATCAAAAAAAATATAATACAATTTTAGCTACAATAACGACAAGACTAGTTTAAATATTTAGAAATGTCTGATTCTGATCACAATGAGACTGATAATAAATCACAGGGAGATACACCATCGTTTTTAACTTATTCCAATGGTGAGTTGCTACATGCAGAAAACTTGGATACAGATGATAACTATGACAATTTTTATGACGATTTTATTAATAATAATCAATCTACTCAAAATAATGTATCAAGTTCAGAAAAGCAAGATTTGAAGAAAGATGCTGAAGTATTATCTTCTCAATTGAGTCAATGGAATTTCAAAAATAACAGAAATAAATTGGAATCATCGATAAGCATTGCCCAAGGGGTTTTGAATAATTTAAAAGTAGAAAATGATAAAAGGCCAATTCATATTCCTTTGAATAATACAGAAAATGAGAATTTGAATGTATTAAAGTTGCAACTAAAAATAGAAGGTAATTTTAATAATTCTAAGGATAGTAATTTAAATTTAGATAAAACAGCGATCTCAAAATTATTTGATTACCAAATTGACTCTGCATCCAAGCATTTGACATCTTTGACAAGAAGAATAAGTGATATTAATTCAAAAGTGTTTATAACTGGAGATGTGAATACGGGAAAATCTAATTTTTGTAATACACTTTTAAGAAGAAACCATTTTCTGCCTGAAGATCAACTACCATGCACTTTTGTTTTCTGTGAAATCTTTGATGCATCTATGAATAATAATTTGGAGGAAGTCCATGCAATCACCACAAAAAATGCCAAATCAGTCAAAGAAGCTAATGATAATTATAATATTATGGATTTAACAACTTATGAAATTCACAACATAAAGGAATTAGAATCATTGGTAACATTAAATGATAAATACATTCTTTTAAAAATATATATTAAAAATTCGATCAAAGGTAATAGTCAAACAAATCTATTGAATAATGGTATTGTAAATATTTCGTTAATAGATTCACCAGGTCTAAATATTGACTCGGTTCAAACAGCAGAAGTTTTAGCCCGTCAAGAAGAAATTGATTTAGTTATATTTGTTGTCAATGCTGAAAACCAATTGACTCTTTCAGCAAGGGAGTTCATACAACTTGCTTCAAAAGAAAAGAAATTAATGTTTTTTGTTGTTAAAAAATTTGATAGAATTAAGAATAAAGAACGATGCAAAGAACTTATTTTGAGACAGATTGAAAAATTATCACCAGAGTCGTATAAACAATCTAGTGAATTTGTTCATTTTATAAACGGTTCAGATGATGATATAAATGGGTTCAATAACCATGACGGCGATGATGCTAATGACGACAATAATGACAATGATCCCAATGAAGATCCAAATTTTGAACATTTACAGAATTCATTAAGAAATTTTATCTTAAGGAAAAGATCTCTTTCCAAATTGTTACCAGCCAAAACATATTTGATGAAACTTCTTATTGATATAGAAAAAATATCTAAACATAATAAGGAGCTCGCTTCTGAAGAGAATATTAGATTACAAAATGAAATAAACTATATCCAGCCGCATATAAAGGAATCCTCGAACAAATACGCTCAATTAACTTCACAGGCTGATAAAATTGTCGACGCATGCATATCTAAGGTATCGATATATACTAAGGAATCGATCATGGAATCTCTAGAGATACCTCTCTCACAGTTTCCATTGTATAAAGGACTTTACAACATCCATGATTTTATATTACATACAGAAAAATACATTTCACGTTCCATTAAAAAACATCTCATAGAAAGTGAAAAGTTCGCAAAATTAGAGACAACCACTGCTGTTCAGCAAATTGAGGAATTAGGCAAAAATAAATTAGCCGATGACTTCATGTCAGATAAAGAATTGCAAAGTGATTTGATGTTTACAAATAAATTTCATGACAACATCAAAAAGATTTCAATTACTCCGTCATTTAATTATTTAATGGACCCATCCTGGAATGGATTTATTAGTTATTTAGCTTGTGGATGGCACGGTAAGAATTCCACATCAACGAAATCTGAATATCCTACCAGTAGTGGTAGTAAATCAAATGCTTTTGTTTCATTTCTGGGATTAGATACATATTCTTTTCAACAATATTGGCTTCAACCTTCACTATTGCTAACGTCGAGGCTACCTGCTATAACAATGTACTCTTTTGGTGGAGCCAAGGTAATTGGAAATATTTTATTTCAAGGTTTGCAATTTTTCACTTGGTCCACAATTAAGGGAATGAGTATCCCAATTGTCCTAAGTTTCATATTTTTGGGAACAACTTACATCATACATGACCTACCTAGAGCATTGCCTAAAAATTTGTTATTGAAGTATAAAGAGCAGATCCAAAAAGAAGGGTATATTTCATCGAATGTAGAAAGAATAGCAAGAGAGACTAATAAAGTTTTAAAATTTCCTGTACGAGAATTAGTCAAATCTTGCGAGTTGTTGATAAATAAGCAATTAGAAACTAGCAGAAAATTAGAATGCGAAATTGATAACAATAAATTATCGATAGACTTTTTTGATAAATTATTGAAAGAATCTACAATTCAATTATCATCAGTTAGCTCTATTAATCTAGATATTGATTAAGTAGATAAACCTATTCACATACACACGCACAAAAATATTTTAATCACTTGAGCTTCCCATTAGGGATTGTAAATAAGCTCTAACTTAAAAATGACACTTTTAATATAATGCAATATAGTTAATAGTTATTTATTTAACTTATATTTACTCTGTATTCAAAAATATAATATATTCCTTAAAATCTAACAATGCCAGAAGGTATTCGTTATGCAGTATTGCGTCAAAAATATATATACATTAATCATCCGTCATTTTCCACTTTCACCTCTATTTTCTTTCCATTCAGCTGAACCACTTATCCTCCCAATTTGATCGGTTTTATTTACGTTTTGGTCCTTTTTTGACTCTGATGGTATCCATTCCAACCTTTCTCTTTCATCTCTCATTTCCAGAGCGTATATCTCATCTACTGGCAAAGACTTCCTTAAAGAGTTAGTATAAAAGTTTAAGAAAAACTGCAAATCAGCTTCATTACAAGCATTTCTCTTTAATTGATTTTTCAATATATATCTTTTGGACACGTCAATAATACTATCTTTACTAAATGCTATACAATAACTCATTGCTTTATTCCAATTAATAGAATAAATATATGGCTGATCAAACGATTGTTCACTTGGATCTACGTGCACCCATCTATCTAGATTAGTGGAATAAAATTCACACCAAACATGATCTTCCTTGTTCCAAATATATCTTGTCTCTAACCCGAATGATTTTAATATTAAGGTGAAGACGTTACAGAATTCACCACATCTACCTTCTCTTGTTTCTAAAAGTTTTATAGGATCGTTATATCTAGGAAATCTTGTTATACTATCGCAATGGTTACATTTATAAACTTCAACGCTACCACAATCATAACGTGCTTCTTCTGCGGTTGGCCTTTGAATTCCTATCGCAGTTTGACTCGTTTCTAATGTGGAATCACAGTTTTTACAATCTGGTTGATTTACCCATTTAAAAAAATCCTGCTTAAAATATCTCAATAATTCCTTAACCAATAAGTCTGTATATTCGTTATCTTTCCCACCATTCTCAGCCAACTTTTTGTCAACATTCTGATAAATAAGATCAATGTCTAATGTTTCTAAGACTATCGAATGCCATTCTGGATTTTCATATACTTTGGTTAATCTCGAACCTAATCTAGCCAGTTCTTGGCATAATGGATTCTGAGTGACTAAAGATCTGAATCTTACTTGATCTCCAGTCTGTCTAACCCTTTCGACAATCCACGTTTTGTAACTGTCTAAAAACATTTTGGCAACGTTTTCCATTATATTATCTTCAGCAATTGACATAATAATTATCTTCTTATATTATTATTCCACAGTTAATTATGATTAATATTTTTACACAAGGGTAAGTAATTACTTGATTGGAATTAAAATTTAAATATTCCTCAAGATTAATTGTAGATTTATTCTTATATTTGTATTTACAATATGGTCAAAGAACCTTAAATTTCATCAATCGGAAATGCACCGTTTAAAATCTCTTGACAATAAACAACTTTTGGGAACAAAACACCTAAAAGAAACAAAAGGTTATGAATAATAAGGCATGAATTTCTGTTGATTTCATGTAGAGTAGACCAGTTCTAGATATTATCAGATCTTAATAAACTATTCTAAGTAGTCATTATACTATTGCCTAATCACCATTCAAATTGATCGGAATTTTGTCGGATCAAAATAGCCTATACGTTGAATTAATTGCATGAGTCGACCAAAGTTACACAACAAGAATAGATGAAACAAAAAGTGTTAGGTTTATCAGTTTTATTTGGGACTTTTACCATTGTATTATCAGCATTATACATTTTCCAATTTGCATTAGAAAATGAGACTATATCATATTATTGGAGTGCTATACTGCTATTGCCTGTAATATTATGGCTATGGGCTTTGGTTGCTTGGTGTGAAGCTGAAATGTTGAGCAACGCTAAAAGAGATTGGTAGATTTACTTGAGACTTAATTTACTCTATAAAAAAAAAATATCAGAGATTTGCAAACAATAATAACGCTTACAACTTTCTGGACCTCATAGTTTCTTCGACATTAAGTCATTAGCTAATGCTCACCATATTTTTTGCATTCATTCATTCATATATATATATATACATATCTGAACTAATTTTTATATATTTACAAGATAATCCATATGCATTTCAGACGACATTAATGATCAAGAATTTAAGTTTCTTTACCATGACTTGAATGATTTTCAGATGATTGTATAAGTAAAAAAGTTAACATTCACATCATATATGCCACTTTCAATATTTTATAGCAAAACATTTTTGTTTACCGATCCTCAAAATCAATAGCTCATTGTTTAACAAAAATTTACCGAAATCTTTAAAATCTGGGTCTAATATTTTTGTTTTATCACCGCCAAGGTACACACTTCCTTGCTTAATTTTCCTTCTTGCCTCAATTCTAGAACATGCAGTCAACCTAGATACAAGAGAGACAAAATCTTCATTAATGTCTCCGGTTTGAAGAATTCTAGCACCGCTAAATATATTTAACAATTCACTCGATGTGTAACCTTTTATAAAATCCTCGCTTCCAAAAGTAATATCTGATACTTTTTGAGCAGCTTCACCACTACCAACTCCATGCAATAAATCAGTAACTTCTTTAGCTAATACCTTTTGAGCTTCACGTAATTGTGGATTTTTATTATGATTAGATACAACTTCTGCGATCTCATTCATTGGTAATAATGTGAATATTTTCAACAATCTATCGACATCTGCGTCTTCTGTGTTATAAAAGAATTGGTAAATATCATATGCTGTGTTAATACTCGAATCAATAAAAACTGCATTCCCTGCACTCTTACCAAATTTCTCACCATTGGATGTTTGTAACAGTGGTGCGGTAATTGCAAATGCAGGTGATTTATTATAATTCGGTGTCAATCTAGAAATTAAATCAATACCAGCCGTAATATTTCCCCATTGGTCATTTCCTCCAACTTGAATTGTAGTATTATACTCCTTATATAAATGTAGGTAGTCGTACGCTTGTAAAATCTGATAAGTAAACTCATTGAAACCCAGCCCTTCTGGCGAATGCAATCTTGATTGCACAGAATCACGAGACACCATAGATTGGATTCTAATACTCTTACCATATTCACTTAAAAAATCCAATATCTTAATATCTTTCCACCAGTCATAGTTATTAACTCTTGTGAAGTTCCCTGGCGTAGACCCTGCTGATTGGGTTTTACTGTTCCAATATTTTAAACCATTATCGAAAAAATTAGTGAATTGTTTACCAATATAATCCACATTATCCAACCTTGTCTTATCTTCCATAGAACGTCTTTCAGTTTTTCTACCACTGGGATCTCCTACTTTACCTGTAGCACCTCCTACTAGTGTGATTATATTATGCCCTCTTACATAGAAGTTCAGTAGAATCATTAAAGGGACCATATTCCCTAAATGTAACGATCTAGCAGTTGGGTCAGCACCACAGTACATTGAAACTTTTTCACCATTCTCAAGTTTCTTTAATAAAATGGATTCTGGTTGGGATATCTCAGCAATCAAACCTCTTTCCTTCAATTCATGTATGATATTCTTACTCTTCGAAGCTATACTGTGAAGTCTTCGTTTCAATACTCTAGCTAAAATCATCCCCTTATATTATATTTCGTAACTCAATTTCCAAAATTTTTATTAAGATGTTTTCAATTGCACTAGATATCTTGGATTAGTTCATGAAGAGTCAATACCAATCCATTTGGTTCTTTACTTCTTCATTGAAATCCTTTTTTAATATGGTGATGTTTTCCTGAGCTTCTCGGTTTTCACAACTCATTGGAAAATTGGATTCCAGGTTGTATGATAGAAAGTGAAGAAACTGTCTTTTGACAAACAACTTAATCTATCTTTATTATTTAAAACAAACGATATAAAGGTTTATATAAAATTTTGAAAGCCTGAAATTATGGTGATTAAAATTTAGAATTATTTATATCATTATCTACCGTTACTCAACTAAAAGATATTTCTCTTTGATAAGACGCATGGAGCAGGTGAGGAAGGTATTGAGTATACATCGAATGTACCATTTTCACTTGCAATATATAATTCGTTTGGAAATTCTTTTGGAAACCCAATTGCATATTTATATATATTATTAGGATTTTTTAAATTAACATATGCATATGATCGATTCAATGATTGCCCAGGAATTGAATTTTTAAGTGTTTTTGACATTAACTGTTTGAAGGTCTTGGGACTTAAGTCCTTTCTTAGTTCTCTAATGTCGTTGATTGTTATTAAGGATTTATGATCAGAAGGTGAATTTGCGTCATCATTACCTTTCGGTATGTCAGTTGAAATGATATCGGAATTTAATTTAAATATATGAATGGTATCACTGCTGCCAATACAAGCTATCAAACTTGAATCGTGATTAAATGCTAATTGATAGATAGAAGATTGGCGGTTACCCCTTCTAAATTCATAAGTCAATGAACTAATTAATTCATCTTGGCGATCGATCCCCAGATCAAATACTCTAATAACCGTTCCCTTTTCTGATGCTGTTGCGATTAGTTTACCGTCAGAACTGATGGTTAGTGCGGCAACATTACCATTGTGTACTGAATTTAAATAGTTTATAGGTGATATATTCAATGCATCATATACAATTATATCATTCAACATCATACTTTTTGACTTACTTTTAGTAGTCTCAATAATATTATAAGTTGTAAAGACAAGAATGCTATTGTCATTCTCACTTAATGACATCTTATGTTGAATATGTTTTTTCCCCTTACCATCTATAATACCAGAATTAGTAACTGTTTCTACGTTATTGACTGGCCCATTTCTTAATTTTTCGTCTTGAATTTCAATAGTTTTTAAATGTTTCATACAAGAAATATCATATATGTGAATTTGACTATTCTCTAACAACACACATAATCTTTTCCTATTCATTTTAATGTCAATTACTGAACTCGGAAATGATACCTCACAAATAACAGACCTCCTTTTTGTATTTATTATTTTAACCTTTTTAGATTCCATTCTATTTCTATTACAACTAGTAACAGCGATAAGGTTTGTTGAGAATAGCATTTCAATCAATAATTCATCTGAAGTTTCACTTTCGGATCTTGTGCTCATTGACCTGTTTCTGATCAAGGGTGTGTCATGGGCTCGGTCGTTATTATCAATAGAATCATTAGTTTCATTGCGATTATTTGTATTATCGTCATCATTATTGGGATGAATAATATTATTATTTTTCATAAGCTCAAAACAGTTACCAAATGGGTCACAATTATATATGGCAACATCATATTTATCGGAATTCACAGCAAAACAAGTGGCATCTTGATTAAATTTTAATGATCGGTAACTCATATCTACTATTTCTTAAGATAGACTGATATCCTATTCTAACTTTTTAAAAACCCTTTACTCAAATAAATAGTTCAAAGATTCTGCAAAGATTAGTCACCTTGTTACTTAAAGTATAACTTCTTTTATTTTTATTTTTGGGTGATAATCGTGAATTATCAACAAATCTCTAAACAAACTAGGAATTGCTTCAACTCATATATAGACATAAATACACACACACATATATATATATATATATATATATATTCAATATACTTATTATGAAGACAATGATACAATTAATTACAACATAATTGAATAGTTCCATGTAGTTTCCTTAAATTTTGTTTTTTCACAAACGTTAATTGTAAGGCATCGATTAATCGAATACTGGAAAAAAAGGTATAACTATTTTGGAGATGTCAATCTATTGATACCATTAAGATGAATACTCATTTAAATTTAATGTATTGAATTTATATCCAATAGAAACTATTGGGACACTTAGAAGGTTTTTATATGTTTTCTTTTGAATTGTTTTGTCACTAGTTCTAATCAATTGTTATATAAAAGTTGTTTTTACTCTTAGACAAGGGATGCCTATGTCGAAAGATTAAACGTATTTATTTATGATGAGAAAGTGAATAAATATAATAATAATAAATATGATGCTTCGATTAATATTTGCTCCTAAGACACCAGTTTTGAATGTTACATTTTCTAAACCGTTGCATTCTTTTTTAACTATCAATACGAGCTCAAGGTTTGTCTCAACTGTAAATAATAATGCTAGAAGAACATTTAAGAAACACAAATTAGATGGCAAGAATGTGTTATTAAGGAGAAAAATATTTAATGTATTTCTGGGTATACTGATACCATACACTGGTTATGCGTTTTATGTTGTTACAGGGACATCAAAAGAGATCAATAATAGACAAAATAGATTGGATGAAATTGAAGATAGCAATGAGTTGACATTTAGAGGTGCTCTTATAAAATACTCTCCCCTTAAGATATTAAATAGATACGAAAATCCTTTTGAAGAATATAGAATACAAACTATTTATGAGTTTTTCTTTAATAGAGTTATTGAAGTCTTTAATAGGAATAAAGGTGGTCTCCCAGAAACAAAATCAGAAATGGATAGATTGATGCCAATACATAAGCCAGATTGGCTATTAGAAAATAAATGTGATAAATATGGTAATTCTGGGACAACCCAGTTAATATATGATGTGAAAGTATTACAATCTGAGAATATACTAGATAGAGAATCGGTAGGGAACATAAAAGAAATATACAATACTTGGTTAGGGCAATCATGCAACTTCGTCTATTACAACGGTATCAAAATATTGACTGATCCTATATTTAGTGACTTCCTAATCAATGAAAATTTTGGACCCAAGAGAATTACGGAACAGCCATGTAAAATCGATGATGTACCAAAGCCTGACGTTATCATGGTATCACATAACCACCCAGATCATCTTGATGTCGTAAGTTTGCAGCATTGGGCGTCTAAAGATATATTATGGATTGTTCCTAAAGGTGCTAAAGGGTATTTACAAAAATATGGGGTAGAGAATATTACTGAATTGTGCTGGTGGGAATCATTAGAATTTAAAAAGAAAGGAGAAGTATATCATATATCATCTGTACCAGCAATGCATTGGTCAGGAAGAGGTCTCTTTGACATAAATGAATCCTTGTGGTGTTCATTCATTATGACACATAATAAGAGCCCAGTACTATTTCATGGTGGCGATACAGGCTATGTAAATGATTTATACAAGAGGATGAGGTTAAATTTTGGAGTTGGTTGTAAACTTGCACTCCTCCCATGCGGACAGTACTGCCCTGAATGGCACCAAAAACCTCGACATATTAATTCTCATGAGGTTCTTAAGATTATGGAAGATTTAGAGATAGAAAATGTCCTTGGTGTTCATTGGGGTACTTTTGTAATCAGTGGGGAATACTTTCTTGAACCCAAAGAAAAGCTTGAATTATTGGCAGGATGGAAAGGTGTTGCTAAACATTGTTACTGCCCGGAACTAGGGAAGACAATTCGTTTTGAATAACGGTCATACTTACTTGTACATAAGCAGAAAAATTGAACCAAAAATATCACAAGGAAAAATATCTTAATACAGGAAAATAAAATATTTATTTTAAATTTTAGCTCATTCAAGTTTATTGAATATTTACAGGACAACCAATTTTTTGGAATTTTTACAGTACTGTATTTTTATACTATAATTATCATTCTTGTATCCTAGTGAACTCTTTCCAGAGATCCTCTTTTATTGTGAATGAATGCTTTTTTGCATCTGGAAATGTTCCACAATTTACATCACTTATATACTTAGATATACTTTCAGTAGCCAAGTCACCCAAATTTGCATATTTATTCACAAATTTAGGCACAAACCCATCTTGCATACCCAATAAATCTGAAATTACTAATACTTGGCCACTTGTTTCATTACCTGCACCAATACCAATAGTTGGTATATTTATGCTTTTTGTAATGAACCCTGCTAATTTTCTAGGAACACATTCTATTAACAGTGACCAACAACCAGCATCTTCTAAAGTTTTTGCCGTTTCAACTAGATCATACATATCCTCTACAGATTTATTGGCCTGCACTTTAAATCCACCCAGTGCATTTGAACGTTGTGGAGTTAATCCAATGTGTCCAATAACTGGTATACCCCTTGAACATAACTTTCTGATTAATTCAATGGTATACGAATCAGTTTTGCTTGAGCCCGTTTCAATTTTTAATGACGTGACTTTACTGCTCAGTTTCATTACTTCAATAGCATTCTTTATGGCTATTTCATGACTAGCTTCAAATGTACCAAAAGGTAGATCCGCTACGATAAGAGAGGATCCCTCTGCTCTACATACTGACTTTACATGATACTTGAACTCTTCAAAAGGTAGCTCAGTAGTACTTGCGTACCCTAAAGTCGTCATCGATAAAGAATCTCCTACTAATATCATATCATTTTGGGCATTATGAGCCCAAGTAGCTGTAATATAATCATAGGCTGTACACATTGAAACTGGTTGTTTCGATTCATATTTTTGTTTGATATCTGTGATAGTTTTATTTTTGACTGTCTCACCAGGATATGATGAATAATTTAATGCAGAGTTAACACTGGTAACTTTAAACAAAGCACTACTGTTTATAACATCTTTCGCTGTTTTTCTAATACAATTTCTTAATGAAAACATCTTAAGATATCTGATTATCACTTGGATTTAAATTTCGAATCTGGTGAATCGTTCTCTAAAAACTTATACCATATAGAATGCTTGGGTCAATAAAAACTTTAGCTGAACAGTTAAATAAAGTTAAGTTAATTAAGTCAATCAGGTAAAACTTATTGGGTTTTGTTGGACCTACAAATCGTATCAATACAATGGATGTTGACCTTTTATATTCTTAACTGTTTGTTTGATCAGAGATGAACTATTAAAGATCTAGAGATGCGCTTCTAAATAAGAGTTCTTCAAGGAAGGCAGATCGTTTAAAAATAAACAACCATCATGGAAGCACTATATAATGTAACTATGCTTATTCATTGGCGTTATAAATACCTACAAACAAATAAATTATTTATGGTGATGATCGTCATGTTGAACTAGGGATGTTCATCAAAACAAGCCTTCATTGATTTACATATATAATGAACAAATGTTCCATTGAATTTGATTATTCTATTCTGTATAATTTATTGGATTTATACATATATGTATTATTATTTCGTATTGTTGTTTATATAATTTCGATTTGGTAGCCTACTTTATTGGATCAATCTTCCATCATCATCAAGTTTAATATCCCAAAGTTCTATACATGTTTCCTTACGTTTGGCAATGGAATCATAACGTCTAGATAATGCTTGGTTGAAACAAATTTCCTTTGCTAAACCTACAAACAATTGGACCCATCCCGGTTGCAGTCTTTCAGCTTCTTGTAAAGTTTCCTTAAACTCCAAGTCAATCAATTTAATTTCGTTCTGGAAACGTTTCCAATATTCCTCACCGATCCCACCATTCTTGTATATAAGCTCGATTTGAGGAGCCAATTCTTTTAGTTTTATAGAACGTCTGACTGCCTCTGCACCTCTATTCAATAGAGCAGCCTTGACAACCTTCTCGTGAATCTTTTCTTCATCTTGTTTATCTCTTATTTGTAGATATAAGTCTCGTGCCTCATTTTCATCAAAAATGGATTTTAGTTGACTCAACTCCTTAATTTGTCTCTTCTTATACTGAGAACCAAACAAGGCCAATGAAATAATCAGAACTGCACCATATACTAATGGTGTATACACTGAAATGTTCTTAAAAACGTATCCTTCTTGAGACATGATTCAATTGCAACAGTGAACAAAAAAAAACCAACGCTAGCGAATTGTTGGTACACTGTAAATTAGTCTTCAACGGTTAACCCCTGTGATAGTACACGATCTTAATATTATAACGAATCACACCACCATTCATATAATGGACACATTAATCCTATTATAAACAATCAAAGTCACAATCATATTAAGTTTAAACATTCATCATAGTTCAGATGAAGATTATGTTTCATAATATTATAAAATTTCTTACCATATTAAATTTTTCAAAATTGATGGCAAACGATGGCGATTCAAAAGAGAACTGTAAAGCTCAAAAAGCCAGAAGATCAAGTGAGAATCAAGTGATAAAAGGGTTGGTAGTATTGTTGTTATTTGAATATTGTGATCAATTACTTTGTAAAGAGCAGATTACCTTGTCTCCAAAAGTACTTTTTTGAGAGGAATCCTAGGGAAGTTATCATCTTCAAGAGAGTAAGAAAAAGAATCACTAGATAGATAAAATACAATTTTAAGAACAAAAAATCAAAATCAGGCAATATGTTAATAAGATTCAGATCGAGAAATGGAATGGAAAGAGTTACTTGTGAAAGTACAGATTTGTTTGGTAATGTGCTAGAAACTTTATTACAGAAAAATCAGAGTAAGATAGATCTAACATCCATTACAGTAGGGAGTGCCCCAAACAATATTAATGAGCCAGTGGCAAACATTACAAATAAGACAATCGCAGATCTTGGTTTGAAACACGGTGATATTGTGTACATAGAGTATAAGGAAATGGCAAGCTCTGAACCAGACACGCAAAACAATAGACCAATTAATAATAATGCCACTACTAGCGTTACCATGTCTCAACCATTGCATGTGAAACAATTACCTGTTGACGACTACCTAGAGAAACAAAATGGGTTTATACCTCGTAAGAGATCATCTTTGTGTAAGCATGGTGATAAAGGTATGTGCGAATACTGCTCGCCATTACCACCATGGGACAAAGAATATCACAAAGAGCATGGAATCAAGCATATATCATTTCATTCTTATTTAAGACAACTAAATGAAACTACCAATAAAAAATCAAGTGGGAGTTCATACATCGCTCCTCTCTCTCAACCTAACTATAAAATAAATAAGCATTGTAACAATGGTCACGAGCCTTGGCCAAGGGGTATTTGTTCTAAATGCCAACCATCAGCTATCACTTTAAAACAAGAGGAGTTTAGAATGGTTGACCATGTAGAGTTTCAAAAGAGTGAATTAATCAACGAGTTTATCGATTCCTGGAGAAATACCGGTACTCAAAGATTTGGATATATGTACGGTACATACGAGCCTTACGATGTAACTCCTTTAGGTATCAAAGTTGTTGTAGAGGCTATTTATGAACCTCCTCAACATGATGAACAAGATGGTCTTACTATGGATGTAGAACAAGTGAAATCAGAGATGGAGTCTGTGGACCAACTAGCCAGTGGAATGGGGTTGTCAAGGATAGGTTTAATATTTACCGATTTAACGGATACTGGTAATGGTAATGGTACTGTATTTTGCAAAAGACACAAGGATTCCTTTTTCCTATCTTCTTTAGAAGTCATCACTGCCGCAAGACACCAATTGGCATTTCCTAACGCTTGTAAATATAGCGAACAAGGTCATTTTTCATCCAAATTTGTTACCTGTGTTGTATCTGGTAATCTGAAGAACGAAATCGACATTTCTAGTTACCAAGTGTCTACTGAAGCAGAAGCCCTAGTGGACGCTACCATGATCAGTGGATGCACTCACCCATCTATGGCGTATATTAATGAGACCACTAACGAGAGGTACGTTCCTGAGATTTTTTACATGAAGACGAACGAATATGGGCTCACCGTGAAGGAGAATGCCAAGCCGGCTTTCCCAGTAGACTACTTATTAGTTACGTTAACACACGGGTTTTTCAAGGACACCGAAGACAACATGGGGAAGGGGCTCTTTGTGACGAACACTGGTTTCCCATGGAGCAACCGCCAAGCAATGGGATTGTCACAAGACTATCACGAACTGAAAAGGTACTTGTTATCAGCCATGACTGGGGATGATCTGGGCGTCCTGAGGGACAAACTGTCCAACTTCCACCTGTTGCTGTACTTGCACTCGTTGGAAATCTTATCTCCAGAAGAATGGACCTTGCTGCTGAAAGTGGTCGTCGAGAAGGACAACAATGAGAACATTCTGAACTTGATTTCTAGCTCCGGGTGGCAGACTCTGACCTTGATCTTGCAAGAATCCATCTGAGCGAACCAAAAAAAGCATCAGAAAACATCAGAAACAAAACATACCAATACCACTAAATCATTACGACAACACCTCCCTCCTCCTCCTCCCCCCAACCCCCTTCGAAAGGGCATCTCTTCTTCAATCTTCCACTCTTGCTGGTTCTTTAAATTCTGCAACGCTCTGGAAGTTTCTGGAAGCAATTCAATTTCGTACTGCCGAGGGGAGGTCCCGAAATGAAAAATTCTAGAGCGTCTCTACGGGCGCGTCTGCAGTAAATAAATTTAATTGCTTATAAATTACATATATTAAAGAATTTTGGAAAGATTTCATACATATTTATATATATATATATATAAAGCAACTTATTAGAAGATTAAATGTTATAATATATATATATATATAATTGGAATTGGATTGAATCAATTTAAGATTTAGGTTGGTTGGTTGGTCATTTTTGAAAATCATAATTTTAGAGACTCTCCAATTTGAATTATACGTTTTCTGTCCTGTCCCTGTTTCTGGCATAGTACAAAAAATAGATATATATATATTGGCAAGTTTTTTTTTTATTTACCAAGCAATTTAGTATACATCACATAAATCAGACAATTAAAGAAGTTAATTACACAATGAGTGTTCCTTTCGGTTTAGATTTTGGTAATATGAACTCTGTTCTAGCCGTCGCTAGAAATAGAGGTATCGATATCGTCGTCAATGAGGTATCCAATCGTTCTACTCCAACTGTAGTCGGGTTTGGTGAAAAGAATAGATACATTGGTGAATCTGGTAAGAACAAACAAACATCAAATATCAAGAACACTGTTGACAATGTGAAGAGAATTATAGGTCTTGAGTACGATGACAAAGATTTGGCTATCGAATCAAAATATTTCAATTCAAAATTGGTCAAAATGGCAGATGGTAAAGTCGGTGCAAGAGTTAATACTGGCTCAGAGACTCAAGAATTCTCAGCTACGCAAATCGCCGCAATGTTTTTAGGTAAAGTGAAGAACACCGTGGAATCCGAAACGAAATCAGCCGTCTCAGACGTTTGCATAACCGTCCCAGCTTGGTACAGCGAGGAACAACGTTATGCTGTCATTGATGCTGCTAAAATTGCAGGCTTAAACCCGGTAAGAATCGTTAACGAAGTTACTGCAGCTGCTGTTTCTTACGGTGTCTTCAAGGCTGACTTACCAGAAGCTGAAGAAAAGCCAAGAACCGTCGCATTTGTAGATATCGGTCACTCCACATACACTTGTTCATTAGTATCCTTTAAGAAAGGTGAATGTAAAGTTTTAGGTACTGCGTATGACAAACATTTTGGTGGTAGAGACTTCGATTTGGCGATTGCAAATCATTTCGCTGATGAATTCGATGCAAAGTACAAACTTAATATTAGAGAAAATCCAAAGGCATTCTACAGATTAGTTGTAGCTGCTGAAAAACTAAAGAAAGTATTATCTGCAAATTCTGCTGCTCCATTTAACGTCGAGTCATTAATGGATGACTTAGATTTTTCATCACAACTGACTCGTGAAGATTTAGAAAATTTGGTACAACCACTATTGGCCCGTGTTACCGAACCAATTAATGCTGCATTAGCTCAAGCTCAATTAGATGCATCTGAAATTGACGTCATCGAAATCATTGGTGGTACTACACGTATCCCATCTTTGAAGAATTCGATTTCAGGAGTCTTCAATAAAGATATTTCTTCTACTTTAAATCAAGATGAAGCTATTGCTAAGGGTGCTGCCTTTATTTGCGCTATTCATTCTCCAACATTGAGAGTCAGACCTTTTAAGTTCGAAGACATTCACCCATACTCCGTCTCATATTTCTGGGATAAACAAGTTGAAGACGAAGATAACTTGGAAGTTTTCCCAAAGAACTCCACTTTCCCATCTACTAAATTGATTACGCTTCACCGTACTGGTGACTTCTCAATGGAAGCTAAATACACTAACAAAGATGAATTACCAAGGGGTGTTATTCAAAATATAGCCAAATGGGATCTTTCCGGTGTTAAATTGAATGATCAAGAGGAGTCTATTGAAGCTAAGATCAAATTAAGATGTGATCCATCAGGTTTACATATCATCGAAGAAGCTTACACCGTTGAAGAAATTGTCACCAAAGAAGAATTACCATTGCCAGAAGATGCTCCAGAAGATGCTGAACCAGAATATAAAGAAGTTAAAAGCATCGTTAAGAAAGACAAATTGAACATTGTCGCTCATACTTTTGCCTTGGACGAAACTACATTAAATTCTTTCATTGAAAAAGAAAATGAATTAGTTGCTCAAGATAAATTAGTTGCAGAAACTGAAGAAAAAATGAATCAATTAGAAGAATACATTTACTCATTGAGATCAAAATTATCTGAACAATATGCTGATTTTGCCAGCGATGAAGAAAAAGAAGTATTACGTGAAAAATTAACTAAGGCTGAAGATTGGTTATATGATGAAGGTTTGGACACCACAAAGGCCAAATACGTCGCCAAATACGACGAATTGGCCAAATTAGGTAACGTTATCAGAGACAGATACATGGCTAAAGAAGAAGAAAAAAGACAAGCTATATTAGCTGCTCAAGCGGCTGCAAAGGCTGCTGCTGCTGCAGAAGCTGCATCTAACGAACCATCTGCATCTGAACCAGCTGATGTCGAGGAAGATATCGATATGGATTAGTATAATTTAGCAAATGTTTAATGGATATCAAGATTTACTTAATATATACATATTGCAGTCAGCGTACAATTAAAATGAAATACAATCTTTCTTAGTTGTTTTTTTCTTAAGTATATATATCTATGTATTTTAATTTCCTTATTTTATTGAATATTATCTAAATATTTTATATGCCTTGGGTGTTATAATGAAGTATCCATCATAGATATTCATTGTCATTTTTATGTAGAAAGTGGATCAAATGATGACCCATCATTTTTCCTTATTAAATTTCTTTTGTCTTTCAAATTCAGCAAATGCCTTGATATAAACAGGGATATCATCCCAACCTTCTTTCTCAGTTGCTGAGACATCATTTTGTTTCTTTAATTTTTTGAGTCTATTCCTCTTTTTTGCTTCTATGACACTTTTTGGTAAAGGATATTTTCTTGGTGGGAAATAACTGCTTACGTTAATTTTAGGTTCAGGGCTGTCATTTTCATCTAAAAGTTTTTTCTTTGCTTGTAAAGATAACGGTATATTCTCCATTGACAAAAGTTTCAAAGGTGGGTTCCAATCTTCAGGCCAAATTTCACTAGTTTGTTTAATACGTTGAACTGCCTCTAACCTTTTCTTCCTCCAGTCCTTCACATCTTCTGCATATATCTCCCACACACAATTAACACAACCAGACATACAACAGTTATCAGGTTGAACGGGCTTTATTGGAACATTTATTCCTGCAATAAGACGTATCTCGTCGTATTTCTTTTGCAATTTTGTATTTAGACCTCCTAACAACCTTTCTTCGTTTGTTGATGGGACACCCTTTGTATTTCCTTGAAACGTCATATTCCGACATATAATCATATTATAGAGCGCTGTTCTATATCCATGGTTACGAATATATCCCTTAATTGTTATCATCAGCAAAATAAATTGCTATAATTTAAATGTACTTCAATCTGTTATTTCTAATCAGATTTGACTGTGGTGACTAATTCTGATCAACGGGGGTCTATTACCACAAATTTAACATCCTTTTTTGAAAAGGTTAATAAACTTGACAATATATAAAACTTTAGTCAACTTTAGTCACTTGAAACAATCATTCTTAAATGAGAGACGTTATACTTTGCAACCTTATATCCCAGAACGAAATCTGTCGGTGTTTTCTAAAATTAAGTTTTTAAGCCTTTGGAAATTTATTTGGAGGTTGATCGATGAGATGAAGCTGAAAAGTTAAAACAAAAAGGAAGTTACAATTGGAAATCACACTAGTATATAGGTGTGTGTTTGATTGAAGATAGTTTTTCGAGAGAGAAAGTTTACGGTTGATATCGGATAGGCTGCCCCCACACACACAATATACCATGGCTGATACAAAGAAAAAGTATAGGCTAGTTAAGAAGAACCCATCTATCAAGATACTCTCGCATCAGAAGATCCACAACACTATATACATAAAGAGCAACACGCCGTACGTGAGTGGTTTGAAACGGGTCAACAAGTTTTTAAACAAATTGGATAATCAATCAGGAAAGTATGTTACCGTACTGGGGATGGGCCGTGCAGTAGAGAAGACCATGGCGATTGCATGTTATTTAGAGAAGACCAAGCATAAGAGAGTAGAGGTGCGCACCAGAACAGTCGACTTGTTGGATGAAGTGATTGATGAGTCGGATAAAGTCGACACTGAGGACATTGATTCCAATGACGATAGTGACAGCGACAGCGACAACGACAACGAGCATAAATTGACTACTCTAAAGAACAGAAAGATCACAGGCGTAGAGATTCGAATTTACCCTTGATCAAGAAGAACACTTTTCAACAGTCGAGAACAGTTAAACTCTCTTGGTTAGTGGGTACTGAGATGGTCATCATCTCAACAGTAAACCACATGGGCCCTTTCCACCACCCACCCACACAATATTTACCCGCACCGCACCGTTCTTAACAAGTTTCAAATTCCCCACCGAAACGAAATTTTCGATTAAGAAATTGAAATAAAATTTAAGAAGTCAGTACTCTCTCTATAATAATATAATATATAATACAATATAATAATATATTATTAATATTTGATTTGTAAATACGTTTCTTTTATCGATTGGTTATATATTACCAAGTGGTAGTATATTATATAAGTTTGCGATTGCAAGTAATAGAGAAAAGGAAACCCCTGACCCAAACGAGCAAGACAAGAGCACGAATCAATTCTCGAGATTCTTTTAAAATAGTAGACAGATTTTGGGTTTTTATTGTCCATTAACAGTAGTCAAGCTTTGTAATTTTATTTTATTTTGGATAAGGTCTCTGTGTGTGTGGTTTTCAATTTGAGTTATCATATTCCAGTGGAAGATTATTATTATATATATATATATAAAGAGAGCAGTACTAAAACTTATTCACAATGGGTAATTATTTTAGTTCTATGTTTGATAAATTATGGGGTGTAAACAAGGAGCTGCGTATTTTAATTTTAGGTTTGGATGGTGCAGGTAAAACTACCATATTGTACAGATTACAAATTGGTGAAGTCGTCACCACAAAGCCTACCATTGGTTTCAATGTGGAAACTTTGTCATATAAAAATTTGAAATTGAATGTTTGGGATTTAGGTGGACAAACCAGTATCAGACCGTATTGGCGTTGCTATTACGCCGATACTGCTGCTGTGATATTCGTAGTCGATTCCACAGATAAGGATCGTATGGCGACTGCCTCCAAAGAATTGCATCTAATGTTACAAGAAGAAGAATTACAAGACGCTGCATTATTAGTCTTTGCTAACAAACAAGATCAAGCAGGTGCTTTGAGCGCCAGCGAAGTTTCAAAAGAATTGAATCTAGTCGAATTGAAAGATAGAAGTTGGTCCATCGTTGCATCGAGTGCAATCAAAGGTGAAGGTATCACAGAAGGTTTAGATTGGTTGATTGATGTAATAAAGGAAGAGCAATTATGATAATGACACCATAATAAAAATAAAAACAAAGAGAAGTGATAGTTTTCCTCTCACAATACAAAAAACACAAAATAAATGTTGAACTAATTGTACTTTATGGCGGTTTCGTTTACAAACACAACACAATACAATACAATACAATACAATTCTATTCAATAAGAGGTTATTAAATGTTCAACATTCAGATTCAGAAAAAGAATTTGGAAATTACTTTACGAAACATAAGATTACTTTGTAAATAATGCAATTAGGGAACTTATGCATTATAACTTAATATGTATAAAAACGTATAAATTAAAAGTTCTTATTGCTTATTCTGCATATCACCTACATACTTTTATATATAATTTATCAATTATAATCTAATATCAGATACATTGTCCTCTAATAATACTTCATTAACTTTTTATTCTATATCCTTAAAATATATCGTTTTGTGACTCAATTTGTTTTAATTGACATCTTCATTTATTTAATTAACAATGAAAATTTATTTAAAACTCAAAGTTACAGTTGTAATAATAATGTAATGGTACCACTGTTAAAGTAAAAGTGACAACAATGACTACACACAAAAAGAATATATTACTTACTTATCATCATATCTGGAATATTGATGAATCCTTAGATTTGTATAAAGAATTATCTGAGAAGGTGAATTTTATAAAATATAAAATCACCACAAAAGAAGATTTTAAGAAATTCTTGAGCAACAGTTCTATACATGGTTGGTGGATCAATGAAGAATTTTTTGAGCATCTTGGTAATCCAAAAGACTACTGGGATGAGTTTCCTATTTCTCTGAAAGCCATATTGGTTCCCTGGGTTGGTTGTGAATTCATTGACGCATCAAGGTTATGGAAAGAAAAGAATATTCTTCTCTGCAATATAGGAGATAATGCTACCTCGAATGTCACAGATCTGGCTCTGTTATTGACTATTAATTGCTTTAGAATGGCATCAGCATGGGAGTATGTTTTCAGGTTTTTGGAGCAGGGCAATATTAGTAGTTGTAAAGGGTATATAGGAAGCACTGGGGATAAGAGTGTCATTACATGGTCTTCTGACACTGAAGAGCAAAAAGTTGCGATTCAGAGACCAAAGAGGCCTGATTATTTGTCAAACAAAAACAAAATAATTGACCTATCCAGGGAATATACTTTAATGGGTAAGACTATCGATTCACCAACGAATAAAAATGTTTTGATACTTGGATTTGGAACTATTGGCAAATCAATTGGTGAAAAACTCCATCTTTGCTTTAATTCCAAAATATTTTATTATAAAAGGTCGGGGCCTGTCCATCAAAGTCTATTGAAGTATCCTGCGACATATTGCAGTTCGTTAGATTCCGCCAATACATGGAAAGACATAGATCTTATAGTTATTTCATTGCCTGCAAATAATGAGTCAAATAACATCATATCTGAAAATACTCTAACCATGTGCAAAAGAGGTGTGAATATAGTGAATGTTGGCCGTGGATCATGCATAAATGAGAATGATCTAATAAAAGCATTAGATTCAGGATTAGTAGGGGCGTGTGGTTTAGACGTTTACCAAGATGAGCACAAGCCAATTAACAAGAAGCTTTTGGAAAGATTAGATGTGACATTGTTGCCTCATATTGGGAGTGATGTGAAAGACATGATTCTACGCCAAACAATAGTTACCTTACAAAATATTGAAGATATATTTGTTAATGGGGGTAATGGTAAATTCACAATCAATTTACCTAACGATTAAAATAGCATCTATTTGCTTTTATTAAATGATAATACTACAATAAAAATAAAACAGAATGCACGAGTATTTTGATGACCCATTTTCTTTAAAAGTGTTCACATATTTTGCTATAAATCTTACGATAAGATAATAGTATCAGTCAATTGATTTGATTAAGTAATTTATCTTATTTAATATGTTATATTTACCTTTTTCTAATGATATTTAATGACCTTCTTATATCGATGAGTATTTTGCACCATCGAGGTGTGTCTTTCAATTTGTGATGGAGATGCCTCTCAATTTGACGCGAAATTAATAAATTTAAATCTTAAAGATGTTTTGATTTTCGATTTTAGTAAATAAAGATGGGCGCCAATGTTGGGATAAACTATTTATAGATCACTCGTGGAATTATCACTATCATCGTAATGATATTGTGGTGATCTAACCAAGAAATTAAAACTTAATAAAGTGGTTTGATCTATATCGATTTTTTTATCTTGGACGACCAGTAGTGATAACACCAAACAGCCCATCAATTCCATATTTGCTTTTAGAGGAAATTTTTGATTTAGTAAACAAAAATAATGGATTCCACACCAAGGACACCAGTGAATAAAGTTTGGAGTGCTGATTCCTTCCAAGTAAATGAAGGGAAGTTAGTATCAAGGGACAGTTCAGGTGATATGAAAGTGTTTAATGTGGGAAAATCATCTCCAATGAAAAAGAACAAAGTTGAAGACAACTCTTATATGGATACTGATATGTCACTGGATTGCATTGTGAGAACCAATTTACCAAAAAATGATAGAGAGCAAGAAAAAGAAATGCTTGATAACATAGACATAAATCGCATGTTCAACCACCCAGCAGGAAAAATGAAGGAAGAAAACATCAGCAACGATGATGAAGATGTGATTCAAATGAACCACTCTCCTATTAAATTAGATATAAGCTCTCCAGTAAAATTATCTAATGAATTTGAAGAAGATTTTGAAAATAATGAAAATGATAATGACGGTCCCCTTACTAAGAAGCCAAAATTAAAATTGGATCATGCACCAAATTTACAAATAGAACAAAATGACAAAAACGATAGTTTTACTGAAGAACATACTTTACCAGAACAAATTGATATGGTAGATATGATAAATAGTCCAAATAAGTTTTCCTTGCACACAGATGATATGAAAACACTCGAGATCCAAAAAGCACTTATTGAAAATACAAATGAAGAAAGTAATCATTTTGAAGATCAGAAATTAAGTTTATCTAACATCGATGATGCCAATCCTGGGGTTGCAACTCCAGAAAAGCAATCGGCTGATGATACACCAGATTTAAATAAACTAACTCCACTTTTTAATACAGAACTTGGTATCGAATTACCATTTAAATACGCACCAGAAGATAAATTGAAACTCATTATAGATGAGCACAACAGTTGCAAGATTATGGAACAAAAAAACAATAAATTAATCGATCAAGTGAATTCCTTAAATAAAGAGTTGAATTATTCGTTATCTAATCAAGAGAAAATTATGTACAATTTTAAATTACTCAAAGAAGAATATAATGGATTGATAGATAAATATGATAGTGAAATTACACAAGTATCGGAACAACTTGAAGCGATTCAGTTAGAAAGGCAAACTAATCAAGAAAGATACGATAAATTTATGAAAAAAATAAGTGAGTATAAAGATGAGATATCAATGTTAAATCAAAATCAAAAAATCTTGCAGAATAAATACAACCAAGCAACAAATGAATCAGAAAAATGGAAAGTCTCTAATGAGGAGCTTAATGATAGATTAATATCAATGGAGAAAGATAATCAATCGGCTGCTAACAAATTAAAAGAGATTAATATCGAAAAAGAAAAATTATCTTCCCATATTTCTCAATATGAAAATGAAATTAAACAACTAAAAGGAGAAGTTGACACATTAACAGAAAATGAACAAATTAACAAAGAAAAGTTGGATTCTGTCACTAACGAATTAAATTCGTTGCAGTTGAAGTTACAAGAAACGATCGATCAGCAGAATGGAACTTCTAAAGATTTGAATGAGCAGTTAGAAAATACACGTTTAGCTAAAATCAAAATTGAAACAGAGCATGAAGAATTATCAGCATTATTAAAATCTGAAAAGGATACATGGGAAAAGAGACTGAATGATTTGAAACAAGATCTACAGAACTCTGATGAAAAGCTCCAAGCGTTAACTACCAAGAACTTGAATCTTGAAACTGAATTGAGTAATAAAATCAAAGCAATTGAAGTTTTAAACAAACAAAACGAAGCCTCGAATGATGATGCTGAAATAAACAAAGCACAAGTCGATGGACTTAACACTGATATCATCACTTTAAAGGAAAAAGAAATTTTGCTGAACAATAATATCAATAAATTAGAAGATACTGTTGAAGAATGGAAAATGAAGTATCAAGATAAATGTACGGAATTGGATAAGACCGTACTCGAAGTTGAAAGTTTACAGTTGAAATGTAATAATATGGATGCGGAACATTTAGCTGAGTTAGAAGAAGTTCATAACAATGTTACTTTACTCCAGACATCAATCGAAGAAAATAATGAAACATTGATTAATCTTAAAAAGGAGAATGAAAAGTTGAAGAACAACCAAACTTTGAGTGATAATAAACAACAGAGTGATGAAAATGATGCAAAATTAAAAGATGAATTAAATATTTTGAAAACTGAGATCACTTCTTATAAAGAGCAATTAGTGAACAAAGAGCAAGAAATTAATAATAGATTGAAATTATTAGCAGAAGATCTTTACGTCCAATACTCTTCTAAACACGAGCAGAAGGTTAAATTATTAAAGAAAGGTTATGATAATAAGTATCAAACCAAAATTGACGAAGTAACTTTACAAAATGAAGGATATTTACAAGAGATAGAACAACTCAAAAAACAATTAAGTCTGGAAAGAAAAGAAAGACAAAAGGTTCTAAATCTTCTAGAGAAGGAATGATCATATAGAATTTTTTTAATTTATTTAGCATATACTTAGTAATTATCAGAGGAAGCAGTTAGAGTTACATTAACGATCAAAACTTCATCAATTAAATATAACCATGGTGGAATAGATTTCGAGTTCACCCTTATAAATATATTAAATAATTTAACCAACATAGTAATGCTCATCATGAATATCAATAGTACCCCATTGTTTTAGGTCCTTTGTTGAGACTCAGCAAATTGCATAATCGAACGGTTCCTTCTTTAAGATGTTATCTTCCAAATTTAACAAGCCCCATCAAAGGCACTGTGGAACTGTTTTTGGTTTTTGCCAAATCTGAGATTTTAAGCGCAATGTTTACTACTTTTGAAAAATCGACAGACTCTATACCATAAAATACTCATCAGTTCAATATTGGTACAATCTTATCTCAATTTTCTTCTTTGTAAAGTTCATGTCTAATAAGCATTTATCAATTTAATCAATTAAAACTTAATTTTAAGTTCGCTAAGTTTCAATTATCCTCAGATCTTAAGGAACTAAAGTTATCGAATCTAACATAACGTTCGAAGATCAAATCAAAGAACTAGATCAGGTATTCATCGTTAAAAGTTTTATGGGAAACTAATTAGTCAGTATTGCATTTCTAATTTATCCTAACCCTCAAATTTTTACTGATAATTTATTGCAAGTTTAGCATTGAGATAACTCCATCAACTTTGATTATTTTATTGGAACAGCAATCATAGCAATCATCGACATGGTTGACTCAAGTCGTCCTAGTGGGGCTTTTCAATTATTACAACAATATAATGATCATAGAATAGAAAAAGATAAAACAATAGAATACATAGAAGATAACATTATTGAGGAGGATAATTCACCATCATATGAAGTTTTAGTTGAAGAGAATAAGAAATTGAAAGAAAAATTACAAGAGCAGATTAACGATGTAAAAAGATTGAATAAATATATCGAAGAGCTTGAAGAGAAACTAGAAAAATCAAAATATGTAACACTAGTACAGAAAGATATTGAGATCATTTCACCGGTGCTCAATGAAAATATATCGAGATCAATACCATCTAGATCAAATAATAGAACCATAAATAGAAAGGTCAATAACGTTGACATTAATCCATTGAAACTTAATGATACAGATAATGCTTCACAAAATATAACAGATAAAGAAATACAATTTGACAATCTGTTAAGTAGTAAATCATTAGAGAGTCGAACATCTCACAAGAAAAATGATAGCATTGATTCGATATCGCATATGAATTCGACGATTAAAAATGAATCTATTGATTTAAGTCCTTCACAAAGTTCAACGAAACTAAGTAAAGGGGGCACACCACCACTGAGACCTCGTTCGCCACTTAGGGATAGACTTGAATCGCCCCAAAGAGCAAATCGTGTAACAGCAGTAATCAATAATCATATCCATTCACCACTAACGGATACCTTTTCAGCAGACACCAACTTAGTGGCATTTGAGCATAACTTGAAACATATTAATAAAAATTCAAAATCTACACTTGATCATTTAAAGATATCGGAAGAAAGAAATATAATCGATTTTTCACCATCTTCTAAAGCCAAAATAAATGATTTCACTGAAATGTTAGATAATTCATTCCTAAGCTCTCCAGCTGATTTGAAAATTCCGAGCACATTACCAATAATTAATAAAATAAATGAGAATATAATTGACATTCCCCCAATAAATCATACAAATGATACAGAAACTAAATTGAGCTCACCATTAATATTAAATAAAACGAGAGATGTTGCCAAAAAACACATAGATATCCAATCAAACCTGTCAACTCAATCTGGTAATATCGAAAGCACGGCTAATGGTGAATTAAAACTAATTCAATCGCCACTTTTAGCCCAGACTTCCAATACTCCAAGCATGAAAAGTTTAAAATTAGAAAAAATATCCAGTTCAACCAATTCTGTGGAAAATGACAGTATTCCACTGTTCATAAAGCCTAATGAATTTGGAACTATAATGTTAAAAGTATTGAGTACACTATTTGAAGATCCTGATAATATAGTTAAAGATAAATTAATATTAATCAGTGTAGTTGATCGGAAGACTGATAAAGAAATTTTTAGGTTTGCAAAATCAATGTATAAAATATTTGAATTGGACAACACATTAAAGAATGAGTTACCAAATTATTCCTTACCGCCACTTCCTGGTAAGTCGTATTATGATTCTATTACCCCAATGAAGATCAATTCAAGATTAGAAAGAATAAACTCTTATTTCACAAGTTTATTTAGTGTTCCTTACCTTCCAGATACTACTGCGTTATTGATTGCACAATTTATAAGTACAAACACAGTTATTAATCCAATTAATATTCACGAATCTACAAAGGAGGGCTATCTATTAACAAGAAAACAGAAAACTTTAAGTTCTAGCCAACAGTGGAAATCAAATTATGCAGTTTTAAATCAAAATGTATTGGAATTAATGGAGAATTCTACTGTATTAGAAACAATCAATATAAATAATTGTTCAATAGAAAATATACCCTCATCACAAGAATCAAAACATGGAACAATAAATGGTTTTCAAATAGTTGAGCATAAGAGTGGTTTATCTTCAAATAATAAATATTATCTTTGTGCAGAAACTCCATCAGATAAAACATCATGGTTAGAAAATCTTCAACTATTGAATAATGGGCATACTAATAAAGCAATGCAAAGCTCCTCTAATCATCATTCCCCGTCGATTGAAGTTTTCGATGATAAGTCAAGACTTACTCTCGGCCCAACTAGTCCAAATTCACCATCAAAAAGTCCTGAAATGTTCGATAAAAAGGATCAAAAGAAAGGAAAACGTAATTTTTTTCCATTTAAAAGATCTCTTGGAAGTCCATTATCAGAAATGGGAGAAGCGTATTCACCTGAAACTGAAACTACTAATTTCTTTAAATCTAAATCATCTACAAATTTAGAGTCTGGAAGTTTTTCGAAACATGTTTTTGGTATCTCCGTGGAGGATGCTATCAAATTATCATCACATAAACTTCAAAATACATATGAAATACCAAGCATTGTTTATAGGTGCCTTGAATTTTTGTACACTAAGGGTGGTATACAAGAGCAAGGTATATTTAGACTTAGTGGTTCCTCTGCATTGATAAGAATATTGCAAGACAGATTCAATTCTGAATATGACTTAAACTTATGTACATTCGAAGAAGTGGATGAGAGTATCACGGCATCAGTTGTGGATATTAATACTGCGGCTGGTTTACTAAAATTGTATCTACGTGATCTACCACATTTAATATTTGGTGATGAATTTTATTCGTCCTTTAAAAATGCAGCAGAATCTTCTGAAAGTCCTTCAGCTGTTGCGTTAAAATTTAGACAAATTATTCAAAACCCTTCAATGTCTAAAGCAAAGGTATCATTAATGTATGCTTTGTTTGATTTGTTAAAGAAAACAAGTGAGAATTGTAAAATTAATAGAATGAATTTAAAAAACATTTGCATTGTGTTTTCACCAACACTAAATATTCCAATTAATATATTACAGTTTTTTATTGTTGATTTTGACTGTATCTTTAAAAATGGAGAACCTATATCGGATGATGAACGTACACAAATAGTTGTAGAAATTCCAAATTTGTAAAACAACTTTATAGAATTATAGACAATCTTTAAAATCATGTAATATATGATTTTGATTTTGATTATTATATATATACCAATTATATAATTATACTATTAACATGAAATATAAATAAGTTTAGGCTTATGAAGATATTATTAAATTATTATGATATCTGTTCTATGAAAACTGTGGAATTGAAGTTACAATAATAATTGTATCAAATTTAAAGTTCCTTATTTCTTTTTATTTCTTAACATATTTTCAATAAATGATTCACCAGCTTTATATGATGATCTGACCAATGGACCAGATGCACAATATGAGAAACCTAGATCTAATGCCACTTTCTTCCAATAATCAAATTTATTTGGGTGGACATATTCGACTACTTTCATATGTCTCTTTGTTGGTCTCATATATTGTCCAAATGTTACGACATTGCAATCAATTGCTCTTAAATCTTTCAAAGTTTGTAGAATTTGTTCATCCTTTTCACCCAGTCCCAGCATTAGCGATGTTTTCGTTATCAAACCAGGGACTGTTTTCTTAGCTCTTTCTAAAACAGATAAAGACTGTCTGTATGTAGCCCTTCTATCTCTCACAAAAGGAGTTAATGCTTCTACGGTTTCCAAGTTATGTGCATAAACATCTAAACCACTCTTTGCCATCACATCTACCATTTCCATATTCCCCATAAAATCACCGGATAATGTTTCAACCAAAGTTTTAGGTGCCTTTTGCTTTATCAGTCTAACGGTCTCTGCTAAATGATGAGCTCCGCTATCAAATAAATCATCTCTATCCACAGTTGTTAAAACTACATAACCTAAACCCCATCTACTAATAGCTTCAGCCGTATTTAAAGGTTCCAAAGGATCTGGCTTTGCAGGATTTCTATTGGTTTTCACTGAACAGAATCTACAGCCACGGGTACAAGTATCACCCAATAGCATAATAGTTGCGGTGGACTTAGATTTATCCTTACCACCCCAACATTCACCTATATTGGGGCATTTAGCTTCTTGACAAACAGTACTTAGTTTAAGTTCTTTAACATCATTCTGTAATTTATGGTAGCCCGAACCCTTTGGAATAGGAACTCTAAGCCAATTTGGTAATCGTTTGGCTTCCTCTTTATCATTTCTTGCAGCTTCCAATGGATCTAATTTAAATTCAGCAGCCTTTCCTGATAGGAAGTCCTCGAATGAGGGTCCTTTGTTTAATGAATCCTTAAACTCTGTTGTCCTTCTTCTTCTAGCAACCATATTCACGGAACCATTTTTTGATGTGTTTGATATTAAACGTCTCATTTCATAAGAAAAAAGAATACGCTTCCTTGATAACTGCAATACTGACATTATTTTTACACTGGTATATTGATTTGATCTTTACAATATAATTTTCTTACTCCTGACAATAGAGAAGAACTATCTTCACTATAATATTAAAAAAGCAGAGAGTTTGGACCTACAACAAAAAAGGTAAATACACCAAAAACTGAAGAGAACGTTGATAGATTAATTTATATCCTGACACCACTGATATCTTTATTATAATGATTGTTCTTAAGTGAATCATAATCAACAAATTGGAGAAGTCAACTTCTTACAAGATCTTTTTACTCATCACTTTTTTTAACTCTTCCAATAATAGTCTTCTAGATTTGCAACAAAACTACGCGTACAAAAGTTCAAAAAGAAGTTTCAAGGCTCAACAGAGAGGAACTTCTCAAGTGAATTGTTCAAACTCGATGGGTTCAAGAGTAGATGATGTGGTGAACGTTAAGCTTACTCATATTATATCGTCTGGATTCATTTGAGTAGACACTTTCAAGATTCTGTAGATACGTTTAATTTATTTATTTGTATGTTTGGGTTTATATATTGCTGTTATATGTACATAATGTGATGTTCAATTTTATAATTCTTGAATTGACAAAAAAAAAAACATAATGTTGCTTGAAAAACAGAGATACTAAGTTGATGATAACAGATACTGTTCAATTTGACAGTCATCGTAATGCCAGATTATTTATCTTTGTACTCCTCTCTATTTTGTCAAGTATTATTAATATCAATCAGTTAATGCAAAGGTTATGACTACGATAAAATTATGATAATTAGAAGTACAGCAAAAAATATTAAGATTTGAATTTGCTCTTAATATAAAAAGTTCAATCACCAGTTTCCACCACTCCTTGTGCTATGAGTATTTCTGGAACGAGTGGTATTTGCAGCATGGGAAATCATCGAAATGTCACTGTCATCATAATTCAATATATTCGAATTACGGTTTGATCTGATATTTCTTGATGTCGTACTAGATGGGATTTTATATTTGCTATTTTTTGAACTATGTTTGGAGTAATCATTACGATCTTCATCTTCTTCATCAGAATGAATGATTTCAAGAGTTTCTAGATGTCTCGAAATATCATCAATGGTAATATCCTCAACGGTACGATTGAAGGTCTTATTTAATTCTTCGTCATATTCATAATCATCATCGTCCTCTTCACTTGGAATTTCTTGTTCAACGAATGGAACTTCTTTCTTCATGTTCAAAGTTCTAGTACTGTTTGAAGATGATTTAACTGAGCTGCCTCTTGACTTGAGAACATCATTAGAATGCTTACTTTTGTGACTAGATGGTCTTTCAACATGTTCTTCCTTCAATAAATTATTGATCTCATTTGTTTGAGATCTGGTAACCCTCTGTCCATAAACTTCACCATTTTCGTACAATTCACTCGAGGATGCCTTTTTATCTTGAAATAGAACATCATCGAACTCAGATATCATTGATCTACCTAGTCTGATAACTTCTTCAGCCCAAATTCTAATAACATCGCGTGATTTTTTTGTCTTATAAGGGGACCAAGAAGGTTTACATCCTCTGACGATCTCTTTGACTACTTGTTCAGATCCCCATTCTTTGATCCAGTTTTGATTCTGCAAACCAATCAGATGAGAAAAGACACCAGATGCAATAGCTTTGTCTGAGTAACCCCCTTCAAGAACAGATAAAACTTTACCATTACAATGAAGTTGGGCTAATTTTAGAGCATCCTTGGTGAAAGTAGTATAGAAACTGGTAGGTACATTAACAGAATGTCTTTGCATTGATGTTTGCTCAAATTCGGAAGCATCGAAACCTGCACTGATGACAACTAAACCTTTAAATTGTTTACCTTCAGCTTGCATTTGCGTTTTTGCATTTTTGAAAAATTCATCAGCTTTAGCAAAAAGGGTTCTGTATTTGGTTTGGTATAATTTGTTAAAGTCTTCCTCTGTTTCCCAAGTTTGTAAGTGAACATTCCATATGTTAATGTCATGAGCGTCCATGATACAAGTGGAAGCATTTTTAATGTTTTCCTTGGTTGCATATCCACTTTCCGTTGGGAATGAATTAATGTCTTGCATTGAGAAGTATCCTACTTTGGGGAAATCAGCAGCTTTCTTGCCAAACTCATCATATTCATCGACATTTGATCCACTATTAACGTCATCGGGTTTAAAGCCTGCTCTTTTCCAACAGATATCTTGAGTGCCGTCACCGTGATGTAAATCAAAATCTAGAATAGAGGCATGTGTAACACCATAATGTTCATGAGCATATTCAATCGATATTTGTACATTATTCAATAAACAAAAACCTGAAGGTGTTGAAACATGGCAATGGTGCCCAGGTGGTCGTATGGCAACAAACGCTCTGTTACTGATGTGTTCAATTGAAGGGCCGTGGAAGATCGAATCTAAACCTATTTCCAATGCACCAATTGAGCCTTCTATGGCTCTAATGGTTTCTGAACTTAAATATATATCACCAGAGTTCCATTCATCTGGTACTTCGACTACACCATTCTGTAATTTCTTATCAGCTTCTTTACAGTATTGGATCAAATCTTTTGGCCATTTTTTACCATGAATTTTTGTCACATGGGAACTATAAATAGACCCACGCTTGTGATGGGATGTCTTCAAAGTGAAGAGTGCGGGATACATTGTAATTGCTGCGGCAATACCCATTGAGGATGCAAGTAGTCTTTCTGGTCTCTCGACGATTGTTTTCTTATAGGATTTGCTGACCCAATCTCTTTGGAAAGTGTGATACAATGAGAGAGGAGAAAGCACGACTACTGCCTTGGCACTCTCTGGAATAGTTGCCGCAGCTCTTGCTGCCGAGATCACGTTTGGATTATTTTGGACAAACAGTTGAAACTGTTGATGAAACCTGTGCAATGGATCAGAACTTCCTGACATTGTGGGTTCTCTATTTGTATGTGTCTGTATATACCTGTACGGTACACAACCAGCAGAATTTCAAAAATAAAAATAGAAATAAAAATAAGAGAACAGAAAGGAATTGGTCTTAATCTCCAGTTCCAGTTCAATTGCAGTGTGGTTCTCACTTAGTGTGTCACTATTTCAGTAACGATGTGGTATTAAAATCGAAAATAGCAGCAAACGTGAAATACGTTTATTCTTGTCGATTCTGAAACTTTTCGAAATCAAAGAACAACAATTTTTTAAAGTAAAGCTAACGCAAAGACAAAAACCAAAAACAAAAAACGTCAAATAACTCCAACAGATACAACCCCCGTTACGTATCCTTCAAAGTTTTCATCTTCTTTACAATAGACGTTGTTTATATAAAAAGATATAATGAATATGTGTTTCAAACATGTTTATTACAAAATGAACGTTGTTTACTTTCGAGTTCTCTCAGCAGTTTATGGCCCCAAAACGGCCTCTTCGTGCATTGTGTGCGTCTGTTTTGCGCATTTCCCAATTAGGAGAAACGTTGAAATTCTTGGGAGGGTTATACGCGTGTTTGTGTGGAGAGAGATACATCGACGACAAGATCTTTCGTAACATTTCTGGTGTGGTGGAAATGGCAACTCTCTTCTTCTTACAGGAAGAAGAGACCTACTTTATATACATATTAGTTGGTCCCTTCATTGCATCTCAGCAATGAGAAGTGTAGTATGTTGATGCCAGAACAGGGTTGAAGTGACAGTTCTTGGGACATTGATTACGGAATGAGTTATAGTTGTTTCTTGCTCCTGCACCGCTTAGAAACCTGTGTCACATCCTTCTAAGACCGTCGTCTTGTTCGTAACGAACAATATATTAGATCAATAGGCAACCCCATCCCTCTTGGAAACAGTATCATTCATTTAGAAAGGTCGACTCAGCCTCCTCCTTCTACGGGATGGCCATCCATCGAGAAGAAGGAAAATGAAAAAAGGAAAAAACAAAAGATGCATTAACTGCATCTCCTCTAAACATCACCTTATGTCTTGTATTAGTCATCACTGATTTGTATATTTAAAAGTAAGTACTTGTGTATCAAAACTTGTGTCTTTAATGGGTTCTATCCTTTTTTCGTTGGTTCCTCAGCACAGCACAGCAAGAGTCCTGGGAAAAGACTGAACGATGAGTTATCAACAAGGTTATAATGGTGGGTACACTAGACCTGCATATCCGCCTCCTTCAAATCAACAAAATTATGGAAATCAAACCAGAAACAACAATATGAACGGTGGTTACACTAATGCCAATGGAGGCTACAACAATAATGCCAACGGAGGTTACAACAATAATGCCAACGGAGGCTACAGCAATAATGGGGGGAACATCGCACAAGTTTCACAACAATTACAATTCCAACAACAACAACAATATCAACAACAATTCCAACAACAATTCCAACAACAACATCCAAACCAATTCCAAAATCGTCCCCCAAGAAGAAAGGCTTTATTGATAGGTATTAACTATATCGGTACCCAAAATCAACTTCGTGGTTGTATCAATGATGTGTCAAATATGTACGCATTTTTAACTTCTCAATACGGTTATAGCCCTGACGATATTGTAAGATTAACTGACGATCAAACAAACATGGTATCCGTACCAACAAGAGCAAACATGCTAAGAGCTATGCAATGGCTAGTTAAAGATGCCCAACCTGGTGACTCTTTATTCTTTCATTATTCAGGCCATGGTGGTCAAACTGAAGATCAAGATGGAGATGAAGAGAACGGATACGATGAAACAATCATGCCGGTGGATTTCCAATCACAAGGTGTTATTATTGATGATCAACTGAACGATATTCTGGTAAAGTCATTACCAGCTGGTGTCAAAATGACCTGTTTGTTCGATTCATGCCACTCAGGTACTGCTTTAGACTTACCATACACCTATTCAACAAAAGGTGTGGTGAAGGAGCAAAGTGTTTTGAAAGATGTAGGATCCTCAGGTTTACAAGCTGCAATGGCTTACGCTTCTGGTAATAGATCCAGTTTATTCTCCTCAATAAATAATATTGTTTCAACCGTCAGTAATGGGATGAATGGGATGAGTGAACAAGACAGGGAAAGGATCAGAAGAACAAAGGGCTCCCCTGCAGATATCATTATGATATCAGGTTCCAAGGATAACCAGACTTCTGCAGATGCTATGGAAAATGGTAATGCTACTGGTGCAATGTCATACGCTTTTATTAAAGTACTAAGTTACAACCCACAACAGACATATCTTTCGATGCTTATCAGTATGAGAAACGAAATGGTTGGCAAGTACACCCAAAAGCCTCAATTATCAGCATCACATGAAATAGATGTAAACCAAAGATTTATCATTTAATTTAGATACTATTATATTTTTAATATAATCATATAGTTCCATAACTTCTTGATAAAATAATTTATTAAATGTCTAAAAATATCTTAAGATAATTACAGCTGTAGAATTACTTATCTATGTAATCATATAATGCTAAATATTTTATTAGGCACTGGTTTAGTGACTGTCTGTATCTTCACTAGAATCGCTATTTTGTCTTCTATTAGAGTTCCTATTGGAATTTCTGTTGGAATTATTATTATTTCTTCTTCTGCTAGGGTTGTTATTATTTCTTCTGTTGTTACGATCAACGAACTCTTTCAAGGTCATGCTTTCTAAGTTCTCCCTTCTCCTATCAAATTCCTTAGTAGCTTTTTCTATTTCATCTTTAACTTTCTTCATGCTCTCTTCGGTAACTGTGGATTCTCTTTTTGTCAAATCATCAAGACGTTTATGTAATTCGTCAACAGTATCTTTGACTTCAGAAGAGTTAATAGGAATAGTAACTGATAAATTAGCTAGTGTAGTAATTAATGTTGGTTCTAAAGAAAATCTTGACTTATCAGCTCCATCTTTGGATTCAGAGATTGAAGTTACACTATTTTGATTCTTAATTTTTAATAATTTTTTATTCTTTGATGGAGCGGTGCTAAAATGTTGGTCATTGTATACACTTTCCATTGGTACTAAATCATCATTTACAACAACAGCTGGTTGAAATTTTTCATTTTTTAGTGCTTCATTGTTAATAAGTTTATTTTTGGTAGGTTTGACATAATTTGGATCTAAAGCTAATAAACAAGTTTCTAAGTTATTAATCTCATCAATAAAAGCAGGAACTGCTGCTTCAGTCAAGGAATCTTCTAAACGTTTCAAACTGGATTCTCTATCGGCAGCGAGCTTTCTTAAACCAACAGCTTTAAAACGTTCATAAGATTCTTGTTGGTTTTGTCTTTCATATTTTTTCAATTCTTTATCAAATTCTCTTCTGATGGAGGAAATTTGTTTATATATCTCATCTCTCTTTATATATAATAAATTTCTCTTAATGTGAAGAGCTTGCTTATCAGAAGAAATATTAGTCAATTTGGTTTGATTCACATCCTTGATTCCGTTAATTTTATCTAAAGCTAATGCGATTTCACTTTCTACAGTCTTAATTTCATTAAATTCAGATAGCTTCTTTTTCAAGTCGGCTATCTTCTTTTTATCCTTCACTATTTCAGTTTCAATTGGTTTAACAGAAGAGAAGATCTTTTTGCCAGCAGCTACCTTAGATCTGGTGAAAGATAATTCTCTCTCTTGGACTAAAGTACGTTCTCCTTTCTTTGACTTTATTTCGTCATCTAACCTTTTTAATTCACTATTAAATTCTTCCATAGTCTTGAAATTGAATTTGACTCTTTTCAACTTTTCAGCGATATCATTATTTTTTCTCTTGACTTCAACTTCTATTTCCTTAATTTTAGCATTAAGTACTTCCTTCTCACCATTAAGGGAATTTTGTTTATTAACAAGTGTTTTAATATGTTTTTGTAAATTATCGATTTCGGAAGTATCAACGACTGTCTTAGCGCTAATACTTGAAGCAACTTTTGAACCTTTGCTAAAAATGGCATTTTCAATTGCTTTCAACTGTTCGTTGATATCATCCATTTGCTTTTGCAAAGGGTTGATTTTGATGTCTGTAGCAGATGCATCAGGACGTTCAATTTTTTCTTCAGATTCAGACATTTTGTTGCATGCACTATTTTATTAAATTACCTTTCTCAAAGAAGCTTATTCTTTTTCTATATTTTTAAAAGTAGCCCAAAGATGTCAGTTGAATATTCTCTCTTGATCAGTAATTATTGAATTTTATATAATAGCATTGACGTTAAAAGAAGCATTTCTCGCAAGCAAAAATTTAGTAATGAAGTTAAGTTTACTAGAATTTCAATTAATTTAAAACTTAAAACCACTAGCGGTTTTACACTAATTATAAGTTTCGAGAAAACTTAACTAAACTGAATCAGACTGTTGACACAACCTTTTTCGAATTTTTCAAGTGGAACAAAATAGGCGATGAGCTGTACAATTCGAGATCCTATACAAAATAACATTGGTAGAGAAGCGAGTAAGCTAGTAAATACCAAAAACAATCGTAGAAAATATAAGTAATCTCGATTGAGCGTAGAAACTATCTCTAACAAAAAAAATAAATTTCGGAATATTTTCTTTTCTCAGGGAAGAAAATGCAGTATAACCTTGTACTCTCGCATAACAATATCTCTTATTTTAGAGAACATAATTATGAAAGAGTGTTGTTCACTCTCATTAGTAAATTCATGTGTCCTACTGGCATAGAGCCACAAAAGTATCGCATTAGTAAAAAATTTTACCCTGGGGCAGCCGTGAAGTATGTTATATTATGGTTTTTTTTCTCTATTCTGAATATAAAAGTTATCACTGACTTAACCATTTCTTACCACTTTGCACAGAACCAACTTGAATATTATTCAGGCTCCATTCTTAAAGTGCATGTTTCCGATAAAAAGACAAAAAGTAAAATATTACAAAAACCATTTCCTAAAATCTTTGTGGATGTTTTTTTAACAAACTGACTAATGCAGCAATGATTAGAAATATGGGTAGTTTTTATTTTAGGAGTTGCAGTTTTCGAAATTTAATTCTTATACTGTACATATTTAACTATAACATTAAAACAGGAGGAATGTTTGTTTGTTTTTTTGATAAAGTTAACAATAAAATATTATCGGAGAGAATAAACAGGATGCAGTAGCAGCAGCTTTCTTTTGCTCTGTATGGGTATGAAATTGATATACTGAAATGCGAGTAGATTTCAGTTGATGTTGTGTAGTGTCATTATCTCAGTGTAGAGTTCATAGGTTCTCTAGCTCTTGTGATTATATTCACTGGTTATTCGAAGAAAATCTTGGCGAAACAGCGCTAACGTTTGCAGAACATCTCCCAGATGTATCATATATACAATATTCACCATCCTCATGTATAAGATTTAACTGGAGATAGTGTATCTTCTTGTAACAATTCTCTTAATAATTCTGATCGAAAGACACAATTCAAACAAAATTAACCGCCGATCTCATCGATATGATAAGGCCAGTCTTACCACCGTTCCCGTTCATAATTCCCGAAGCACAATGTGTCCTGGAGCAAAGCACATCCCAAAGTACAAGAGGCGAGTTTACCCATTCCCTTGTTATCAATGAATGAACCAACATTAATATTTATGCTTCTGTAACTAATATTTGTTTTATACAAGTATCTTTCTAAAAAATAATTAATCACCATACAGAATGATTTCCTTAAAAAGCTTAATTTTTAAAAATTTCTAGAAAAGACGTTCTATCGGCTTTCCAAATTTTACTGCATAAGAAGAGAAAAAGTCAACACTGTAAAAGAAAAAAAAATTTTAACTTCAATAAATTGATATATGCTGGATGATTATTTATACATATATGTATTCTTATTTGTATATAAGTATGCTTAATCGTATATACAGAGCACACGTTGAGTTAATCTTTGTGTTTTTGTTTGTTTAATTTAAAAACCTACAATAGACTTTGGAATCAGAGGACAGTACGATTGAAAAAATTGAAAAAAAAAAAATATTGTATACAACAACTATCGAGCCGATGTCTACTTACGCCAAATTAGTCCAAGGTTTAACTGCCGATGATGTATTAGAACAATTTCCTGAGGTTATTTCTTTACAGATGAGACCAAACTCTAAATCTAGTGAAACATCTTCCGACTCTAATAAGGATTCTGTCTTTACTGGTCATGATGAAGAGCAAATCAAATTGATGAATGAGAACTGTATTGTATTAGATTGGGATGACAATGCAATCGGTGCTGGTACCAAGAAATTATGTCATCTAATGGACAATATTAACAAAGGGCTATTGCACCGTGCATTTTCTGTTTTCTTATTCAATGACGAAGGTAAACTATTGTTGCAACAACGTGCATCTGAAAAAATTACATTCCCAGATTTGTGGACAAACACTTGTTGTTCTCATCCATTGTGTATCGATGACGAAATCGGTTTGAAAGGTGACTTAGACGACAAAGTTAAAGGTGCAATTACCGCTGCTGTAAGAAAACTAGAACACGAATTAGGTATTCCACAAACTGAAACCATCGAAAAGGGTAATTTCCATTTTTTAAACAGAATACATTACATGGCACCATCCAATGAACCATGGGGTGAACATGAAATTGACTATATCTTATTCTACAAGATTGACAAGAATTTAGAATTAACTGTTGACCCATCTCCTAATGAAGTCAGAGATATCAAATGGGTGACAGCTCAAGAATTAAAAGATATGTTCAACAATCCAGAACTTAAATTCACACCATGGTTTAAATTGATTTGTGAAAGTTATCTATTCCAATGGTGGGATCAATTGAATGATTTATCGAAAGTCGAGAACGACACTAAGATTCACAGAATGTTGAAATAGAGAAAGAATCAAAATTTACAAGATATTATCACTATTTAATAAAACCTATCATTGTCATTACAACAAAGAAGAGCAAAAAGGAAACAGGAAAAAATATAATATAAAATAAAATAAAATAAAATAAAAAAATTAGAATCAAATAAAAATAAATATGGCATCCCTTTCGCACTTTTCGTTTCCCTTTTGTTTTTACATATTTATGTATCATAAAAGTTGTCAATAACTAATTGAAACATTCTATATATGTACATATATGTATCTGTATTCATAAAAGAAAATATCAAACTAGCGTATGTTTGCGACCTTACTTAGAGACTCATCATCGAAAAGCTTATAAAACATTGAATTAACTATCCATTCATTCATTACACTTAAAATTTTAACTGTTAAATAAATATACTTCTTTAATAATTGAGATTAATCAAATTTAATTGTATGGCTCTAATCTTATAACGCGGGATTTGTAGTACTCATTAAAATTTAAGAACTCATCTATAAGAAATTCGTTATTATTGAAAAAGTTTCAGTTTATGACTGATAAAACAAAATTATATTGAATATGTTATGCAATTATATATAGAGGATCTTTTCATTTATGAATTTTTATTTAAATTATTTAAACATTTTCTGTAGTTCATATTTGTTGTTTAAATATTTCATGTTTAGGAGCTTCTCACTA
This sequence comes from Tetrapisispora nanseiensis, assembly GCA_030568035.1. Taxonomy (NCBI): domain Eukaryota; kingdom Fungi; phylum Ascomycota; class Saccharomycetes; order Saccharomycetales; family Saccharomycetaceae; genus Tetrapisispora; species Tetrapisispora nanseiensis. The sequence goes on along the minus strand of JAJLTH010000006.1, from coordinate 112,802 downwards.
AGTGGCATACGAACTTTTGAGCATTCAGTTGCAGATTAAAACTATTTTACATCATTCTGATAAGATATTATCAATATAGTTGGAAAGATATAAGAATAAGTTAAAAATAAAAAAAATTAATACGTTACATTAACTCACAGTGCACAATCTTATTTATCTAAATTATAATGTCTGAACGTAAAGCTTTTATCAAACGTGATACTAACGAAACTAAAATCCAAATAGCTATATCATTGAATGGTGGACATATAGAAATACCTGAATCTATCTTAAAGGATAAGAAAGTTACTGATAATGTTGCAAATCAGGCAACTTCTTCTCAAATTATTGATATTCATACAGGCGTAGGTTTCCTGGATCATATGATTCATGCATTAGCAAAACACTCAGGCTGGTCTCTAATCGTTGAGTGCATAGGTGATTTGCATATTGACGATCATCACACTACTGAGGATTGTGGTATTGCATTGGGACAAGCTTTTAAAGAAGCATTGGGTCAAGTTCGTGGTGTTAAAAGATTCGGTACAGGATTTGCACCATTGGATGAAGCGTTATCTCGTGCTGTAGTAGATCTGTCTAACAGACCTTATGCAGTGATCGAATTGGGCTTAAAAAGGGAGAAAATCGGTGATCTTTCAACAGAGATGATTCCTCATTTTTTGGAAAGTTTTGCAGAAGCATCAAGGTTAACTATCCATGTGGACTGTTTAAGAGGTTTTAATGACCACCATAGATCTGAAAGTGCATTCAAGGCACTGGCGATCGCTTTAAGAGAAGCTATTTCCTCAAACGGAACTAACGATGTGCCTTCAACAAAAGGTGTATTAATGTAATGAATGGGATTAACTTGAATTTACGTACGTTATATTAAAATATATATATTAGACTCATATAAAATATCTACTTCATGAACTCAAAATATTTTTCAATCAGAATTTTTTTTATCTTTTGACTCTGTTTTTCAACTTTCAGTGAATCTATCAAAAAAATGGTTTTTATTGACAAATCGTAAAAAAAACAAAACAAACAAATAAATATTTTTATAATCATGCAGTATATATTATTATATAAGTTCATCCTAATCTAATTTACTTGATGCATATACCAATAACCATTTAATATTAGTTAAAACTAATTTCATGGCTGTTGTCCATTCTAAAGTAGGATTTGAGCCATACAATTTAACTGAGAGATTGTTTATTTTGTCACCATAAATTTTATATGGCAATTCTAATTCCTCTGGCTCAGTTTCTTGGTTTCCAGTTGAATTATAGGATGCATTTAATTTCGTCAACTTTAATACAAGCTGTTGCATGGTTGCAAGTATACATTCCATGGCTTTATCAAAATTGGTTTCTCTTCTAAAAATTTTCCCGACTTTAAAACTCTCATCATTGTATGCCTCAAATATTAACCAATTACCGTTCTCTCTGTCAAGTTTCATGATTTTTGAATATGAACCTAACGGTTGAAATTTGTACCCATCTATTTTTAAGTCCAACCTGGTAGATATAGTACACAAAAGAAGTATTGCTTGTCCTAAAGCTGCATTAATTTCTTTCCATGGTACTGGAACATCGTCAAATCCACCTAATCTCAATCCACTTATGGTACCAAATGGTCCCTCATGGGAAATTTTAAAAGTCTCATTATATATATTCATTTTCCTCAACTGATCTAAGTTATGAAAAAGATAGTCGTATTGATTTTTCAATGAACTCAATTCCTTTTCGAATTGTAGTTTCTCAAGATCTTTGTAATTATTTCTTATTTTAATAGTATCAGATTTAATCTTTTTGGCTTCCATTATTTCTTGTAATTTCTCCAAATCAATATCTAATTGTTCATCTTTATCCTCTAATTCCTTCAATCGGTTTAATAACATTTTTCTTTCATCAGCTAAGTGTTTAAATTCATCATCTTCCTTTTTCATTGAACCGTTTTGGAAATTATCTTTTTGCTCTTCAATTTGCTTTATAAATTGAGTATATGTGTCTCTTTCTTTTAAGATATCATCATACTCCACCTGAAGCTTTTCTATTATAATATTACAACATTCTTGGCAGATAGGATAATCAATATTACTTTCTTCCGATAAAGCATTAAAAATCTTTGTTAATGAATTTACCTGACTGGAAAGAGATTTTGAATCCCCAGAAGAGTCTCCTTCCTTCATCGAATTTAACATTCTAACATCTTTAAATACTGACCCACTATCTAGTGATGTAGAGCTCTCGCCATTTCTTCCTTCTTCTGGGGAATTTTGGAAATTTTCATTTCTCAAAACAACAAATGAATCAACAATGGCTGGATTTTTAAAATTAATATCTTTTAATTCCTTAATATTCTTTACACGCTGAAGTCTAGCATCTGGTATCTTATATCCACTCGGTTTGTATTTACTATTATTGTTAACTAATAAATTCCTTTGTGCTAAACTCAAATCAAGTAACGAAGTATCAATTTGCAATGGTAGATGGCAATTTTGACATTTCAGTATTTGCTCATTGCTAAGTGACATTTTTATTCAGTAGTTTACACAAATATACATGTTTTATTCTGTTTACCAAAACAAAAATACCAATATAAAACAAATTATATTATATTCCTAATTTGTTCTCGTACTTAATATAATATAAAAACCTTAAAAATGTATATTCTTTTTTTATTTCCATTTTTCCAAAACAACCTTATTAGCGATTTAAAAGATGTCATAGTGAAGGAACGGTTAAGAAGGATAAAACAGGACATAAATGCATTCAATCTTGAATTAAATGGAATAGGAATGTTTTGATAAAGCTCTAATCAAGTATGCTTGTAAACTTTACAATATTTATTTACATATTAATATTGTTACTTTCTTATAATAATGAATATTTACTAAAATTAACTATGTGTTACCATGCACAATCAGATGTTAATCACAACATCATCACATCCTTTGCTAAGATAGCATGATGATTATCTTCTATTAAAATTTAAAGTACCAATATAGATTTTGATAGTTTTTATTAGGTTCTGACAATATTTTTATGGGATCTTCATCCAATAATCTTCTTGATTGTATATCAGTATTTGTTCTTTGTATATACATTTCTCTCATTTTTGGAAGCAAGTCTTTTTCTTCATGATTCATGATATATGTTGAACTAAAGAGAGGTCTATCAGTAGAGCATGCAGAACCACCATTTTTTAAAAAATCATAATACGATTTAGTAATTGTTTTATTTAATGGTTCTCTAATACACACCTCAATCCCTTTAGGAACCCAAACTTCATGCAAACCTTTAAATTCATAGCCTCCTGTTGTCTTCAATAAGATGTATCCAATATCTTTAAATACTATTTCGATGGAACCACGAAAAGGTGGAATGATATGTCTATTATATTCATCTAAGTTACAGGTCGATTGAGTAACTCCACAATATTGCCTTAAAGGATGTGCTTGGCCCATATATTGTTCATTACAACTTTTAAAAACATTAATACCACTGACTGTATCATGAAATTTGTAGGTAGGTCCTTTAATATAATTTGTAATTTGGTTAATTGTTCCAGATGGAGGAACTAAATAAAAAATACCCCCAACGGTATAACATGCACCATTATTATTGCCAATTAATGTTTCGTATCGTTTTGTCTTCAGTTTTTTGACCTCTATATTAGAAGTATTTCTTATTCTCTCTAACCAATCTTTCTGAATAATAGTTTCAAGATAAACTTCGTTCATATTATCGGTGTAACCAGGAAGATCATATATACTCTTGTCTAGAATGTTGAATCTTTGCACATTTCTTGTTAAATTTGGAATTGGCGAGACACCAGTTGATTCACGTTTCACGTATAGTTTTTTGGTAATTAAATGATCAGAAGTTAGCGTTTGCTTGTCATCTAAAGATTTTTTTGATTCTGTTTTAATTTTATGACCATTAAATTTTTCAATTAAAGAATTTATTAATCTTGATTTCCCAACGTTAGCGTTTCCTAATAAATAGGTATTAGTTTTAACCATTGCCATTAAAGTATCTAAATTCCATGATCTAGCTCCCGATACACCTATTACTCTGTTTGTCTGAATGCCAAGATGACGTTGCATGAAATCAGTAAAATATTTCGACACCAAAACTTGCAAATTTTTTTTCAGTGGAAAAATCAATTCACCTTTACTCAAAATCAAAATATTATTTACTGTATCTCTTTTCAATATATTTGCCTTAAAGTGAAATGGGAATTCATGTAAGGGAACTATATTTGCTATTGGACTTTTTGGTTTAACGAATGACATTACATCATCGTACGAAAATCTTTTAAAATCGCTAAACTTATAAGTGTTTTGATATAAAGCATCACTACAACGTTTACAAATTGGAAGCTTCCCTTCTATCTTCTTTATATCATTTCTATCGACGTAATCGATATCTTCTTTAATGTGCTGGATATCTTGACTAAATAATAAATATTTTATGTCACTTAGTGTTTCAGTTTTATTTGTCTCACGGACTTTAGGTTTTATATAGTAATCGGACTTATTAGGATCATTATTTTGTAGTTTTATCCCACATGAATTACAATCAATTAATTTTGGACTTGTAGTGAACAGAGTTCTATTGAGATTTAAGTTTATGTATCGCACATTCCTTAACAGTCTCATTTTTTAAGTAGCCGACAAAAAGTAATTTCAATGCAAATGAAATGAACGAGTGCCACTTATTTATCTTCAATCCTTAACTCATAGGAATAAAGTATATATATATTAATCGATGCTTTAAATTTGTCATATATATGTCCAAACTTTACCTCATCTTAAATAATTTATATATTAGAGGTTCCATTAATCACAAAATACGAAGTGTGTGAAATTTTTTAGAGAGCGATGAGATGAATCTTGCGATGAGATGTGATTGGAACTGATATTAAAAAAGATTTTTGAACTGTAAGTTTGAAAGTACTTTGATTCATCTTTTGAATGATTCACTTGTCAAGTAAGTACCAGATATTTTATAATATCATTGAAATTCAATTCTTTAAGTGCTACAAAAAGGCAAAATCAAGAACATAAGTAGTCTTGCAATATGGGAAAAAAAGTTTCAAAGGCTACGAAGAAGTTTCAGTCTAAGCATCTGAAGGATGCCATTGATAGAAGACGTAAAGAAAAGCAGCATAGAAAAAGGATGCAAGGCCGTAGAGGGAACAAGTCTGAGGAAGAAAAAAGAAATGCTGCTGGGACTAAAGAAGAACAGAAAATGAAAAGATCCGCTACAAATGAAATCTTCAAGGACATGCAAATTGAACAATATTTTGATAAAGGTTTTGAATTACCTAAGAGCAGTAAGAAAGTTAAAAGAACTAGCACTAAAGATGCAAGTTTAAATAATGAACTAGATACGAACTCTGAATCGGATTCCGAAGATGTGAACTTGATGAGTGAAGATGAAGAGGTTCAAAAATATTTAGAAGAAGATACCGAAGATGTATACCCTGAAGAGAGCAAGGAGAATGTCAAATCTACTGAAAAACAAATTAAAAGATCAAATATTAGAAAAATTTTACTTGATGAAACAATGTTGCAGCAATGGGAAGAAGCTCTTGTTAATAAACCCAACTTGAAATTAATTAAGAATATCATTGATGCCTTTCAATTTTCAGTAATGTATGAAGAAAATTCTCAATTACTAGAAGAAAATAGTTTCGAAATAGATTCGGTTGATGTTATGCAATCAATAATTCAATTAGGTTTAGAGCAATTGCCTAAATCAATTATTAAACTGGTCGCCTACAAAATGAAGAAGAATGTTAGATCATTAGCATCAGGGTCCAATGTCGCATCAATTTCTAAATTTGTTCAATTGCATCTGAAATCTCTTTTACAATTGCTATCAACTCTGAATGACTCTGATACTGTTGATGTTGTTTTGACGTGTATTAGTGATCTATTACCATATATTGTTGAAGATACTAAAAGTTTAAAGAAACTGATTAAACAAATGATAGAGTCCTGGGGAAGTTCTGATGATGAATATACACAAGTTTTAATTGCCAATTACCTTGTAGATTTTTCCACTGAATACAAAGCACTATTATTACAGAAAATTATAAAACAAATCTATTCATCATTTGTTTCAAATTGTCGTAAGGTCAACGAAAATACTTTACCAAAAATTTTATCTCAAATGAATTCAATTACTGACTTATTCTTATTAGATGAAGCATTAAGTTATTCAATTGGGTTTGAATATATTAAACAATTAGCATTGCATTTAAAGAACTCAATGACCTTAGATAAAGAAAGATCGCTAGAGGAACAAAACAACAATTATAAGAACGTTTATAATTGGCAATTTATCATGTCGCTTAATTTTTGGACAAAGGTTGTCATAGGTTCATATGACTCGGAAGATTCCAAAAAAGATAGTCAATTGAAAGAACTTGTTTACCCCTTGGTCCAGACAATTCTAGGTACGGTAAAATTAATCCCAACCCCCCAATTCTTCCCACTGAGATTCAATTTGGTTAGGCAACTAATAGCCATAACCGAATCTTCTGGAACACTAATTCCGGTTTATCCCATCATTAACGAAATCATAGCATCTGATTTTTTATTCAAGCAATTTAAAGCATCAGAAGATACTGTTCAATTTGATTTCAAGCATAGGTTGAGATGTCCGATTGAAGAGATAAATTCAAATTCATATCAAAATTCCATATGGAATGAAACATTTGAAGTCATACTTGAGTTCTTGAAGCCATTTTGTAAACAAATTGCGTTTCCTGAATTCGCTACGCCAATCGTTTTATCATTGGAACAATTTCAAAGCAAGACAGAAAACAATATTTACCACACTGGTGCTTCAAATTTAATTGATAGAATCCGCCAACATATTGATTACATTGAACAAGCTAGATCTAATATAAATTATAGTCCACAAAACACTAACAACGTAATCAAATTTCTGGCGGATGTGTCTATGGAAAAAACCCCATTAGGTTCATATATAAATTCCCAACTTTCTTATAAATTTATTGAAGAGGTTAAAGATAGCTTAAGTTATCTAGCTGATAGTTCAGAAGAAGGAAACAATTTAAATATGGAAGATGATGATCTTGAATTTGACGAATTGGAAGAAGAAGACTACAATGTTGGCAAGAACTCTTCTGACTTAAACGATGAATCTTCTGACGAGGACTAATCTCCTTAATGTCTGAAATATCATTTAAATAAGTTAAATAAAAAGATATTCAATTACAATATACTTTCATAATCATTTAATAATTCTACCCTTTATAGCATTGTCTCTAGTTCAATTTATTTTCTTTAACTTGAAGGACTTGGCGCTTAAATTTTTATACAATATATTTCGGCGGCTATTCCTTCCGGATTCATTTTAGTTAGCAAGAATATATAAACGTTTATAATCGAACTCTTCCTTGTTATTAACATATTTTTAAGAAAACATCTATTATTGAATTTGTTCAATGCAACACAAGTGAAGATCCTGTAGTTGATAATAAATAAATCGAGCAAGGACGACAACTGTGGCAGATATCATCAAATTTTTCACTCATGGATGACACTACTCTTGTGAATAGTTCACCAAACAAAAATTTAGTTAATTTAAATGCTGATAAGAATTTTGAAGTTCATTCAATCAAAAACAATCACTCGATAACAAAGTCAAGTGTTTCAAAGGAAAAGAATAATTTATCAAAAAATAATACACAGAAACGGTTAAAATATAACGAAATTAACAATTCATTTTTAATTGTTCAGAAAGAAATATCAACTATAAAGCAGGCCTTAAAGATATTAGAAAAATATGAACAGGAGATAAAGACCGTTGAATTGATCAATAAATGGAGGGATATATCACAGAAAGGTTTAGCATATATGATGAATTCTACTCTGTTAAAGATTGATAAAGCTGGCGGATACGTTGAGTTGCGGAAGAAGGAATTAGAATCTGAAAAAAGACAAATTGAGTACCAGATGGAAAATGATATTGATACCAAGTACGAGGAAGCAATAGAATCTGATGAATTCCAAATGCTTCCTGAAGATGTAAAAGAAGAATATACCAATCAATATGAAAATGAGAAGCAAAGGTTGGAGAAATGGAAGGAACAAAAGTTTACTGAACTTGATAGCAAATTAGATGGAATATCAAACGAATCTTTCACCATTCAAGAGTTATGTAAAAGGTTAAAAATCAAGTACCATCTAGTATATGAAGAACAACTTGAGAGCGATGATGAATTAGAAGACTAAATTTAATTGAAAAAAATCTCTGGGTCGTGATGTTTATATAAATCATTGTATTATTTTAATGTGATAATATATACATATATACATCATGCTATATATAAATATGTTAAAAATATGCAGAATATCCAGTTTGAACGAGTTTTAATACTTTATAATCATTCCTTGAATATATCTTCAAGTCTTAATCTTGGTGCAATATTCATCGCTAACAATTCTTGGAATAACAATTTGGCAGCATATGGAATGGTCATTTTAACAATAAATTCAGCACTCTTACATGTAGTACACCAGCCACTGTAACCCATTAGACCACATTTATGACATACATCGACATCGAAGGCATCTGAACTAATCATTAATCTTTCTAATAATAATTGAGAGGCACCATATGCAATTACACAATCTCTTTCCATTTCACCCAATCTTAAACCACCATCTCTCGATCTACCTTCTGTTGGTTGACGAGTTAATACTGCTCTAGGACCTCTTGCTCTCGCATGCATCTTATCTAAAACCATATGCTTTAGTTTTTGGTAATATATTGGACCGAAAAAAATATATGCTTGTAAACATTCACCTGTAATACCAGAATACAACATGTCTTTACCTGAATAATTATAACCATGCTCAACCAAAATTTTTGACATATCTTCCAACTTTGAACCACCAAAACAAGTACCATATTCTAATGAACCATTCAAGACACCCGCTTTACCCGATACTAATTCTATCATTTTACCAACTGTCATACGAGATGGGAAACCATGTGGATTCATAATAATATCAGGTGAAATACCATCATCATTAAATGGCATATCTTCATGATTGACGATAATACCACAAACACCCTTTTGTCCATGTCTAGATGAAAATTTATCACCTAATTCTGGTCTTCTATTCTGTCTTAATAAAACCTTAATTAAAGCCTGATCATTTTCTGAAACAGACATCATAACTTGATCGATATGAGAAGGCTCAGGGGCCCTGTATACAACTGGTGTCTCCTTATACTGAGCTTGAGTGCTAGTTAAAACATTGTCTGATGCATTAGTTGGAACCGATTTATTAATATATATCTGTCCACTTGTGACTTTCACACCAACCTCACCTAAACCATCAGGACCTAAAGCCTCGTGTTGCCAAATTGGATTATTATTTTCATCAACACGCATACCACCAATAATATCTTGAGTATGGTTTGGATATCTTTTTAAGACTGTGGTTGTTTTTCTTCTAGTTTCACAACGACCAAAACCCCTATCAATCGAGGCTTTATTTAAGACTAAAGCATCTTCAATATCATAACCAGAGTAAGACATAACAGCGACAGTAGCATTTTGGCCAGCAGGTAACTTATCATAATCAATTAATTCAATAGTTTTGGTTTTCACCATTGGTTGTTGTGGATAGATCATCAAATATAATAATGTATCAATTCTCTTAAATTGATTATAGCCAATAGCACCGATGGCTTGCTTACCCATTGCACATTGATAAGTATTACGTGGCGATTGATTATGGTGAGGATAAGGAATCAAACCAGCAACAGCACCTAAAATGGTAAAAGGTTCAATTTCCAAATGAGTACTACTGTGAGAAATATCGTTTTCATAAAGAGAAATAAAGGAATCATTTTCTTCATTAACATCCAAGTATTCTACTAAACCTAGTTTTAAGAAATCGTCAAATTCCAACTTACCATCTAATAATTGTCTCAAATGCTCTTCTTTAACATGAGACTTACCATTACTTACAATAATTAATGGTCTACAAATTCTACCACCATCAGTAGCTATGTGAACAACTTTTTGGTGAGAATTAGTATAAATGGAAATAAATTCAGATACTCTACCAGTTCTTCTCAATTGTCTAAATTGTGTGACAAACTTTTGTGGGAATCTAGTTGTACCAATTAATGTACCATTTAAATGAACACCATAATTCAAATGTAAGCTGGCACTATCGATCAAAGTTATATCTTCAACACCTAAAACATAACACAGCTTTTTGATTGGTTCTTCTTCATCATCCGTCGTAATATGTGTCATCAGGGCCAGATTTTTAACTAAACCACAGGCCTCACCTTCAGGGGTATCAGCTGTACATAGCATACCAAATTGAGAAGGTTGTAATGCTCTTGGACCTGATACTTTTCTTGACTTTTCAAATTGAGAAGAAATTCTTGTCATCATACCAAGGGCAGAGATATAAGAAAGACGGGACAAAACATGAGTGACACCAGCCCTTTCCATTTTAAATCTCTTCAAGGACCAATTACCAGTGGAGATAGCTCTATTTAAACCACTTGTAATGTTATTAGAGTGAACATTAATAGACAACAAAGCATCGTATTCCATAGCTCTATTTGGCTTTTTTAGGACCTTATCAATACTTGCCTTAAAATCACTATTGAATTTCTTGAACAAATCTTCAAATAACAAAGAGATTAATTGACCTGCTAATTCTAAACGTTTGTTACCTACATAATCTCTATCGTCAATCATTTTTGGATTGTCAATGGCCATTACCACCCTACGGGTCATCATAGCAATATATAATGCCTTCTCTCTAAAATCCAAAGCCTCAACTGTTAAGTGGGCTATCACTGTGGTGGCAATAGCTTCAATACCTTCTTGTAAGATAGATAGCTTTTGTCTTCTGACGGTTTTTACTTTGGCACCAATATATTCTAAAGCTTGTTGTTGTGTACTTATATTTAATTTAACTGCTTCTTCCAAATTGATGGCAAATATATCTTGATAACTACTGTCATTACCACATACTAATTGAATAATTTCTAAATCGGATACAATACCACATGCCTTTAAAACAATACATATTGGAATTTCTTCAGCAATGGAGTTATGCTTCAAATAGATTTTACCATTTTTTGTAACAACATATGTTTTAGATTTTCTTTCATGAGTAGATGAAGTAACAGATGCTTGTACAATTGATTTCTTTTCATCAGCCTCTACAATGATACGATTCTTTGATAATTGTTCTTGAACTAAAATTACCTTTTCAGTACCATTTACAATAAAATATCCACCTGGATCTAAAGGACACTCATTCAATTTAGCCATCATCTTTTCATCAGTACCATGAAGTATACACTTATTCGATCTTAACATGATCGGCATTCTACCAATTTCAACATCTTTATGCATAATAATATTTCTACCTCTTGTATATTCAATATCCACGTAAATAGGGGCAGAATAAGTCATATCCCTCAATCTACATTCATGAGGTGGAACTAAGTTTTCTTTTGAACCATTCGATTTCTCGCCAATTCTGATATCAACATATTTTAAATAAAATTCCGGATCAACATCACTCAATATCACTTGGTTGGCTTTTATAATTTTCTTCAAATCTTTATCGACAAAATAATTAAAGGAATCTAGATGTTGTTTGACCAAACCTTTGACTTTTAAGAATGCAGGCAACAGATTCCATTTATCCTCGGCAGTGTTAATAGCATCAGTTAATTTTTTACCTTTATAAACTGGTTTCAATAGCTCATCAAAAGATTCATCCTTTTCATGCAAATGATCATCATGGTCATGAGCACGCTTCTGAGCAACCATTTTTACCTTCAAATATATAAAAAAAAACCTATATGCTTTATTTTTTTTTTAACTTAAACAGATCTTATTAATGATAGTCAGAAGAAAATATTTTCTTTGTAATTTTTTTTTGAGTTGATGATGGTTACTTCTGATAAATTATTCACGAAAAAGAGAGCTGAGAAGTCAACCAATACTATTACAAATCAAATTTATAAATAATAAATTATAACTTCAATAAAATTAATAATTAAAATTCAACACAATTCTAATATTATTAATAGATATATTACAAAATATTCATAAATCTTGGATTATGTTAGTAATCAAATCATAAATGAAAAGTTTCAACCTCATCGCATTATTTTTGATTGTAATTTTTCAACGTACAAAATTTTCAAGTTATGGTAGATTTAAGTGTACCCGTTTTACTCGTGGAATATGATGTGGGAAAGCTTTAGCTTACAATGAAAAATAAATTTCATGGTTCATTACATCAATTGAAATTCTTGGAATTGATTCAACTACAGACACATTATTTCGCAGTTGTATATATTGAAGTGAATGTTTCCAACAATCGTTGCCAATTATTTATCTAATGTACTATTTTCTAAGCCAGCATTTAACTTACTATTAGCTTTCACAGGAATACAGGACTCGAAAAGTTAAGAAAAGCAGATAACTGTAAAACATTTCATATAAAAGGGTTTTGAAAGAGATTTTATTTGATTTCTCTTGAATGTATTAAAACACATAATCATACTAATAACTATTGAAAAGGGAAAGTTAAGATTGACACATACGAACTAAAATACATTTGTCTTCACATAATGAGTGCTGTTACATCTAGAAGATCCGTTAATGATTATTTAGAGGAACTACCTCAACAAGTGCAAAGTAAACTATATGAATCGCCTGCAACATGTCTTGCTGTTTACAGATTGCTGCCTTATATGGCTAAATTTTTTATTATGTCTATGGTATTCAATGATAATGAGGTGCCGCTTCGTGACTTAGATAAATGGGTAAAATCGAACGGGAAAATACAATTCCAAGATGCCATTAAATCAATGAAGTCATTACATATCCTAATACCAGGACAAGAACCAGGCTCCCTATCTGTGAATCTAAATTCAACTTTTAGAGAGAGTTTTAGAAATGCATTGACAGGTGGTGAAGTGAACAATTCTTTTGGTAACGTTGTTGATAAAGTCGACGATGTTGTCGATCCAAGCGTTCTTTTAGAGTATGCCAAGGATAAATGGGAAACAATTTTACATTTCATGGTCGGTACGCCATTGATCAAGATGCCATCCGATAATGTGTTGAATTTATTAAAACACAGTAAGTTAATGGAGGAAGTAGAGAGCAGCGGGGAGTTTAAAATCACCAATGATGGGTTTCAATTTTTATTACAGGATGTGAATTCTCAAATTTGGACATTATTACTTCAGTACTTAAAATTAGCCGAATCCTTACACATGAATCCAGTGGATATCCTGAATTTTCTTTTCATGCTGGGTTCTTTGGAATTTGGAAAAGCTTACAATGTTGAAGATTTAAGCGATACTCAAAAGAAGATGCTTAAGGATATGAGGGATTACGGTTTAATTTTCCAAAAGAGTTCCAACATGACTATATTTTATCCTACTACATTAGCGATCCAATTGACATCTGATTCTAGCACAGTTAGAAGCGCATCTGGTGCGATCGATAGTCTTTTAACACAATCTGCTGATACAAACAATTCCTCCGAGACTCTTGTCACAGATGCGGATGATTTCTTTGGTGGTCAGAATGTCGAGAGCGGTGCATTGGTGGTTGAGACAAACTTCAAATTGTACTCCTATTCCAATTCGCCACTTCAGATTGCTATTCTAAGTCTATTTGTTCACTTACGTACGCGTTTTGCGAACATGGTCACGGGCCAAATTACAAGAGAGTCAATCAGAAACGCCCTTGCAAACGGTGTGACTGCCGAGCAAATCATTGCATATCTACAATCGCACGCCCATCCGCAGATGAGAAGACTTGCGGAGCAGAAACTTAAGAAGAAGCTTGAGTTGGACCCGAACTCCAAAGACCAACTGCAGATCCTTCCACCGACAGTTGTTGATCAAATCAAGCTGTGGCAATTAGAACTAGATAGAATAATCAGTTACGACGGGTCGTTGTACTCTGATTTCGACAATAGTCAAGAGTTTAATCTATTATGCAATTATGCAAGAGACATCGGTGTACTGCTTTGGAAAGACGATAGGAAACGTAAATTTTTTGTGTCCAAGGAAGGTAATTCACAAGTTTTGGATTTTGCTAAGAGAAAGTTGAAAAAAAAACAATAGCCCCAGCATGTTCCAAAAAAAATAAAAACCTTTGCATTCATGATAAAATATATATAATTTATAATACACTAAAACACGCATATATACGATAATGGATTTGAGCTAGCATAGTTTATATAAATACATACTCACGTTGTATACTTATCAACCAAAGAAGTGAGTATCTCTGATCAATTGGAATTCTTGACGCCATCGTTAGAGTGAGTATCGAATTACTGACACCATTTTTATTCTTTTAAGAGCCAATCCGTGTGTTCGGGAACCTCCTTCAAGCTCACACCAAGGATGACACAGGACCGAAAGAGAAATTTACGGGGGGAGGGGACGGGCTGGGCGAGCGCGCGAGGGAATCCCAGACAGAAAAATAAATTTGAGTGCAGGGCAAAACAGGCGAAGGAGAAATGCGGGGAGGGGGGGTGGTTGGTATGTGGTGGTTGTCAGAGAGTTTGTCAGAGAGTTTGTCTTGTCTCACTGTTAGATCCAATTGGGAGTTTTAAATTTTACCGAACGACTGGTTGAAAAGGGAGAACGGACGCAAAGGGACATGAACTCTTTAGAAGGAAACTGGTTCTCTTTGGTGGTGTGATTCTAGACAGGCCGGGGGGTGAAGGGGGGAGATGGAGAGAACCATTTCCCTGTAGCCATCGTCTCGTGTGCTACGCCGGCTCCCCACCCCCCCTCCCCAACAGACGGGGAAACCCACGAATTGGTGGTAAGCTAATAAGAAGATAGGAGCAACACTGGCTCTGCTGTCGTGTGTTATAAGAATATTGGCATCATATCAACAAACTGTTTCTCATCATACTATCTGTAACGATCGTTGTGAATGGACAGCTAGTAGCAATGAACCAACATACATACATATCTGTGTATACTTTAAGAACATGGGGGAACTAGCCAATAATATATAAGCGTATGGCTTGTATTCTTTTGGAATGTTAACTTCTTTATTCGTTCTAAGTCGTGGTGAGAAAGACTCACAACTAATCGCAAGAGCGAAGGAATCGTTTGGAAACTCGTAAGCTTTCGATGTTATTATATATTTTACATCTTTTATGTATGGTGTCTTATGAGAAGGGACCCGCAACGTCTGGAGGTTTCCTTTCTGGTTTCTATATGATCTGAATCTCTTTTTGTATTTTGCATCTGTTCTTTTGATGAAACTTAAAATATGTAAGAACAAGGTGAGCTTTCTTCTAGGATATTGCTTTTATTTTGGGTCTACAACTGTGTTCTAAAAACTAATATTCACTTGTAGTATATAAATACATCCCAATCCAAATTGCTATCAAATAAAATTTCTATTTTCAAACATTCTCACTTTATATCAATTTTCCTAATATATATTTATACCTATAAATAAATAAATATATATATATATATATTGGCCAAACAGAATTTGGGTTTTTTTATTTATACCAATTAAGACATTTTCTCCTTTAATTAACATACAACCAAATATATATATATATATATATATATATATATCGATCATAACATTGACTTATATATAAATACACCAAGACTGTCTTTACTTCTCCACCTCGGAACACTGCTGTTAATGAACAATTTGGTGATTTCTTCTTGAATTGAAATTTTGTAATTAAAAGGGATGACTGAATTAGAGAATCAGAATTCAGATAACTCAATGGCTCCAAAAACCGAGAATAGCTTGGATACGGCTAATAATGCTACATTTGATCAAGAAATTATACAAACAGCAATTGTTATCAAAAACATACCTTTCACCGTGAAGAAGGAACAATTACTAGAGTTTATTAATTCTTTGAACTTACCATTACCTTATGCGTTCAACTACCATTTTGACAATGGAATATTTAGAGGTTTAGCTTTTGCTAATTTTAATACAATCGAAGAGACTAAAAAAATTGTCAATGGTTTGAACCAAAAAGAGATTGGTGGTAGAAAATTAAGAGTAGAAATGAAAAAAGTATTGCCACAAGATGAGAGAGATAGAATCGATAAAGAGAAAAAACAGAAGAAGTTACAACAACATAATGAAAAAAATTCTTACAATGGATCAAACGAAATTTATAACAACAACAACAATTGTGTGACAACAACAGATACAAAATCTGACAGATTATATGCACCATTGCCATCAACTTCTACCAGCATAATTAATCCAAATATGCAAATTCCATCTTCAATTAATTTCAATGAACCTGACTGTCTAGAGTTTTTTGCGCAACTGTTATTATTTAAGGATACAAATAAACACGAAGAGTTAGCTTACCCAATAACTATGTCTGCTCGCCACAGAAATATCCTGACTTCATTGTCTATTTTTTTGGGGTTAGTAGAAATCATTGATAGTTCATATATAATAATAAGAAGGACTTCTAATTTTATGCATGAAACGCCAACCTTAAACATAACTTCTGAAGCGGGGATGCTTAAGAAAAAATTATTATCTTCTGACTCGACAACTTCTTCACCAACCCAAAGACGACTTTCTTCTTTTGGTCAATTTTACAATTCAACAAATAACACTGGGATGGCTAGTGAAAATTTAAACATGTCCCCTAATCAATTACTGAACAATGAATTATCCTACTCACCAGATCAAACTTTGTATATGGCTACATTACATAGTCCTAGAATTTCAAACGGTTCTAATTACGCACCTTTTACAAATCCAAATAATCCCCTACTTAGATCCCAGGATACCACGACTCAAAATATAAATGGTAATAATCAAAAAAATTCTAGTACTGTGGGGTGGAACACTTATCCAGCTCTATCAAATGGTTTGAATACTGCACATTTCAATCCTGCTGATAGTCAATATAATACGAGAAGGCTATCAATAAATGATGAAGCAAGCATGTTGGGTAATGATCATCGCAGATCAATCAGTGCGTTCAGTGATCAATTTGAAGTAAATTTAGACAGATCATTAAGTGGTTTAGACTTGACTTTAAAGAAAAACAATTTTGCAAGCACTTCAAACACAGCAATATCAAAAGCGTTTTGGTGACGCACTCTCTTTATCTTGAAACAATTTTTAATAAAACTATAAACCCACCTACAATTTTATTTGTATAATGAAGGGTTTTTACTTAATGACTTATGATTTAATTACGACATTAGCAACTTTAAAGGCTTAATATACCACTCCTGATGAAAAATTATCCGTTTTTAGAGTGTTTTATATTGATATTTTTTATTTATTCTTTTAGATATACTTTTGTATTTTGATATATATTATATAATTATCGATATATATGGTATAATGAATTATTTTTATGTTACATTTTTTGTTTATTCATGTATAAAAATGCTTATATAACTTATGAAGTATATATATAATAATTAAAGCAATGTCTATTTCTTTTTATTATTAATTACGTATGCATAACACTTAAGATAAATGCTGAAATAATAATATAACTGCTAGCAGGTAATCTCTTCTTTTTTTTGTATTATTTACAGGTGGCACCTTATATGTTGGAGATCTTAGAATTAAGATCTGATATATTTATTTATATCTTTCGTATTTTTTAATTTCATAACCTCACATCATACCATGTCCTGTAAAATGTTATTTAAACTTGGCATCTGTTTAATGTTTGATTGCAAATGTGGATCTACAGAATTTGAAGGTAAAGAGCTGATGGAAGATGCAGTAAGAGATACTGATCTCACATCATTCATTCTACCATCAATTTTATTCCCGTTCATTGAGGTATTCGAATATATCGAACTGGGTGATACTTCTTTAGAAGATGATGAAGTTTCTCTATGTAAAATATGGTAATCAGGCGAATCGCTATCATTGATAGCACTTTCACCTCCATCTTCATCTTCATCCTCTTCTTCAAATGTATTATCATCAATTGGAGTGTCTGTAGAATCATCAGTAGATTGTGTTGTTTTCTTTGGAGAATCTGAAGGTGTAAATGGACTAGCATTGCCTCCAGTCGATGATTGTTCGTTGGATAAGGCATTTATTCTAATTTTAATTTCCTGTAAAGACCTAGCAGGAAACATTGATGATATATCGGAAATTGGTATGTTCTTAGATACATATTCAAGCAATGCTTTGTCTTCTGCATTTTCCCAATCAGAACCATTTGAAGTAGATGTAACTCTTGCAGATAAAGTTGGTGGACCTGGTTGTGGTATAGTTTGTGGCCTCTTTAGGTGAGCTGGCAGGTCCATAAAATTCCCATTGGCTGATGTCACAGATATATGTCCTGCAGGGCGATGATATGGTACAGCAATGGATGTTCTTCTACTTGTTGGGTTCGAGAGTACCGAGTTACTATTTGGGGACACAACACCTGATGTTCCAAATGCAATCGATGCAGAATTTGGTGCAATCACTAACGATGGTCTCCTAGATGTATTTGCACTAGAAATATTGAAAGAAGATCTTCTAGATCTTGTTGAAAAAGAGTTCTTTCTCGACTTTGATCCATTTAAGGTCATATTTATCACCGAAGAAAGTGTCACTGGAGAATTGTTAAAAGAATTTTGTGGTATTTGTAAATTTTGACTAGGGAAAGTGTTTGAAGTATTGGCAAAAGAGCTACGTCTTGACCTCACGAATACCTTTGGAATGAATCCAACTTTTTCTTCATCTGGCAATAAATCGTTAGAAACCACTGCTGGAGTAGCTGCGCCAATATGATAACTATTAGTTACATTAGAAGTACTGCTGTTTTGGTTCATGAAATTACTTGGTCTTGATACTGTATGAGACATTGATCTTGGCTTTACAAATTTGGCTGCCGTGTTGTTGTTGTAATCGAGTCCCATTTGAGCTTGGTTAAAATGTGATTGGAGTGGTAATGTAATATTACTTTGCTGAGAATGTTGGAGTCCGTTATTCTCAGAACTTATTATTTTCTTTGTTGTTATTGGTTGATTATTGATTGTTGTTGTTGGTATTCTTATCTCTTTTTGAGAATTTTTTGGTGATTTATTGATTAGATTAGTCATGTTATTTCTGTTATCGTTGTTAATTGTTGTGGAAGTATTATTCATATTGGATTTTTCTTTTTGAGTTTTCGATTTTTTATTTTCGGTCTGTATTATCGGAATGTTTAGTAAATCTATGTTATATTCGTTAATGTTTAAAGTTGCAGTTTTATTTGATTTTAAATTACCAGATTTTAATCTTCTCCATCTAAATTGACAAGCGTTTGGGGTTCTGTTCTGAAAATATTGAGAAATATCTTTCCAGCCCATTTTTTTCACCTCTTTTAAATGTCTTAGCAAGATATCATCTTGTGGATCCCAAGAAGAAGGATTTTTATTATCAACATTGTCGGAGTCATCGATTTTCTTCGAGGTCTTAACTTTTTTCTTTATATCTGCTGAATCGGTCTGTTGCTGAATCGAGTTTGGTTGTGCGTTTTGGTGAATAGCATGTACATTTGGATGAGGATGGTTTGCCATCAACGACAATGAATGATGGCTCATGTTGGACACAGTTGTTGCTTTTGGAAGACCCATTGTTAACTACGCGTATGTATTATAAGATATTGTTCTTTTGTTTTTTTTTTTTTTTTTTTTTGTGAATGTTCTTGTTATAAGAAGTCTCAGATATCCTTTTACAAAAATAGTAAGTCGTGGTAATCTTCTATTTCCTGTAATCTCTATTTAGATTTATATTTCAGTGTTTATCTTTTTTTTTTGTGAAAATCCAAAAATATGAAAGATGTTAATGTTTGACACAGAAAGAGCTATATGTGTAAATATATTCTTGTATTCTTAAAATTTAACGTGTCTGTGCTGATCAATACTGTGTTTTTGAACAAACGGCTGTTCAACTGATAACAAGTTTGAACTCAAGTATAAAGATGAAACGTATACACGTAAACTAAAATATACGATGCAGATTAGTAAAAATCGACAAGATTAAAATATAATGAAAGTATATAAATTAATTGTAAAGATATATATTAAAGAGTGAGAAATAAAAAAGCTCATCGATTAATTCAATTCGATGCATTTTATTTTTTTTTTGCATCCTCTCTCTCTGTGTAATGTAATTTTCTAAAATTGCAACTCATCGATTTTTTTTTCTATGATGTTTTTTTTCCATTTATGTGTAAAAATTCGTTGGGCATTGAAGTTTACAAAGAGCGAAAAATTCAATGATGATGATAATTGCTTGTAATTGTAGTGCCTTTGAATTAATGTTTCAAAATGACATTGAAATTCGATGTCACCTGAATAAAAATGGTGGCTCATCTCATGAATAGAACATACAATGCGATGAGATAGAATAAGTACCATACACACACCTATAATATACACACACGGAGGGGTGGGGTGGGTGGAGCAACAACGTCTGTATACAAAAATGTCAGCAATGTTGTGAGAAACAAGACCGAAGAGTATATAAATTTTGTATAAGAAGCGGGAGGAGGATTATGGTAGGTTGAGCATTGACTAGAAACAGTGTAAAAGGAGACAGAGGGAGAGAGAGAGAGACACACACACACAGAGATATATATATATATAATGGTGAAAAAACAAACAAATTCTTCAGAATTGTATTTTATACAGTTATATAAGTTCAATCGTTGCAACAAGAGGGGAGGAAGCCTACTGTTGAATTGAATCAAGCCATTCTATGGCATTGGGGGTTGACATGGGAAGTGTGTGATACCTTACAAGGACAGCTGCCTAGAGCATTGTACAGGACCGTTACTTTTTCGAAGGGTCTTTTGTGTGAACGTATAAAAGTTTGATTAGAAAGGGTTTGAGAGACAACACAACGGTCTAATATAATACCTTGAATATATAGAGCAGTTATTCACTGCAACCAGCACAGAGAAGTCCAACAATAGAAATTGTACACAAAAACACACAAAACGGACATCACAATGAACGACATACTTAATATCGTCAAAAAACACGCACACAAAATAACAAAATTTTTCAACCATAGAGTATCTCTTCAACGCTTCTCTTCTAATATATTGTATAAAACAGCAATTTGGTTGTTGTCCATATTAGGCAATACACTTATATAGATAGAGAGTGTATATATATATATATATATATATATACGTGTTCTCTTGTGGTTGTGTGGGTGACAATGAAGTTTCAATCAAATTTATTGATGACTGTTTTTGGTTAATTGCTATTCTCATAAAATTTCTATTTAGAGTTACACTTTAAAACAGAGCAAAAACCTAACTGGGTGCATACGTTGAGGAAATTAATACGTTAGAACGGGTTTAAACCCAATGAAGTAAATTATATAATTGTATCCGTAGTCTTCTTCTGCTGCTAATCGACGTTGAGATATATATCTATATATATATATATATATATCTTTGTTGTGCCTGTCTGTATCGATATCGTAGTATCTCCCACGAAAGCTAAACCGATCGTTAATTGGCCACAGTGTACCCAATTTTATGGTAGTTGTATCATTACACACAATATACACTACTATATATATATATAGAAGAAGGCATTTTTTTATTTTATTACGATATCCCGTTCGGGTTTTCAGTTGATGACAGACGGGAGGGAAGAGAAGGGAAAGAGGCGCGTGTCGTTTAGTGTTCTCCGCGGGAAGCTGTAGAGCATAGGGATCGCTCCGTGGGTGTGGGTGGGGCAGTTCGGCACAGTTGCGTGAGTCCCATTCTTTTCGGTTACTAAGCGCAATTAAGAGACAATGTTTTGTTTCAAATCGTTAAATACGAACACATTTTTCTGATGGGTCTGACGACACAAGATGTACAAATTGCCATGGCATTTAATGACACAATCTTTTTAATACGTGCTATATATATACACATATTTAATTATAAATTAGGTGCGGGTTCAAGGTTCTATTCGTGTCGCAAACTGTATCTACCGAATAGTAATAATATGTGGGACTTTATATTTTGTTTTGTTACTGGCTGTTCAAAATTGATAGAGAGAGCTTCTATCATAACGAGCATAAACATAACCTAATTCAAAAAAAACCGTGCCAAATGTTAAATAATGACACTTATGTATAGCTTTCGAAATTATTTATTTACAAGAGGATCAATGGTCCTATTTTCTTCTTTCGGACTTTAATTATTTTTTCTAAGGTCGAACACTGTTGAAGCTCAATACAAGAACACCTACCATCTTGAAAGGAGTATTAGCTCCCAACTTCTCCACATATAACAGTTATTGTGAAAATAAACCTACTGAGAAACTGTGACAATTTTGTAAACTTACGTATTAGATATTACCTTGGTATGTTATACAATTAGTCAATGTTATATGTTAGAGCAAGGTTTTTAAAAAAATGTTCCAACGTTTCATTTTTACAAACATGCTTGATCTGATAATGCAATTTCCAAGGAAGCATCTTATAAACGATTGGACAATTCAATAAATATAAATGTGATATCCTTTGATCTCAAAATTAAATAATTGGATAAAAAAGAATAGAAAATTACTATGCCCAAGTTGTCACTAATAGGTTTTACCAAATTGCGTGATTCTTATGATAATAGAGGTCCACACTCTAGATATAGCTTTTGACAGTAACGGTGAAGGCTAATATGATCATCTGCGATACAAAACCGAGTAGCAATAAAACCGGATAAAGTGAATCTCGTCCTTGATGCTATATGGAATCAATAACAAATGTACTTTAAAATGGTTAAGTTATTTAATTGAGGAATAAGATTGTATTTTAAATATCATGTATGTATACTCTTCAGATATGTCAGTATTGGATCACAGTAATAGTAAGTAAGAATTATCTTTGTTAATGTACACAGTGTGTATAACAATTGAGATCGCTTTCTGGTGCGCTTATAAGGATGCCCATTGACATAGTTCAATAAGTAATTTAGACCTATCTTAACCAATATCTTACTGTATTATGATGACTTTATTCGATTAGGTTAGCTTTAGAAGCCGATGACATTTGCTGTACTATTGTTGTGGTCTTATATTTTCCCATAGCTACAACCTGCTTATTTCCACCATATTGTTGTATCTGAATTATTGACTAGGAATAATGATTGTTATGATACCAAAAAATACATGTAACATGCAACACTGGAATAATTCAAAAGGTCTCTAAGAGCCAGTCAGTTCATATGGTTAACATCTCTCTTTTTCTGTATAGGCTCGGTTCTTGTTTGTTGGTAACTTTCTTAGTGCTATCTTTTCGCAATGCAATAATGTAATGCATAGAAAAAGTTCGAACAACCACAGCTCTCGCAATTGCTCATCGCAAAACTATATATTAATTTAATTTTATCTTAAATCTCCACATCATTTCTATTCTTGGTTCAAAACGTATGGGAACCAGTCCGTACCTCTCTCATCATCACTTGACTAAAGAGATATATGCTATCCAATAGGAATATCCATACTGTGAAAAATCTCAAAATAATGTCAACTCATTTCTACTACGATATAGGTTTCAATATCACTGACCCCATGTACAGAGGAGTGTACAATGGCTCTCTGAAACATGCTCCAGACCTAAAGAATGTTTTGGAAAGGGCTGTGAAAAGAAATGTCAAGTCTACATTGATCACAGGCTCTTCAATCTCAGAATCTAAATTGGCTATACAGATCATCAATGACTACAAAACAAGGTTGCCGATTAATTTGTATTACACCGTCGGGGTCCATCCTTGCTCTGTTAACGAATTCGCCCAACCAGATTATGCCACAATTGACAAACCTTCACATGATGAGGACTACAACGAGTCTCTGTACTCGAAGGTTACGAAGAATGGTCCATTGCGGTCACTGGCCATAGACAGACTGAAAGAACTATACGCATTGTATTCGAATTACATTGATGACCCAAATTTTAGAGCAGTTGGAGAAATTGGAATGGATTATGACAGATTATATTATTCGTCAAAGGACATGCAAAAGTTATTTTTTGAAGAACAACTAAAATTGAGTTGCTTGCCTTCCCTTGCCAACAAACCATTGTTCTTACACATGAGAAACTGCTGCGATGATTTCCTACAAATTTTACAAAAATTCATCGATGGCTTCACCGATACTAAGGATCCTTTCAATGTGAAAGATCTCTTAGGCACAAAAGATAATATATATTACAAGTTCAATGCCAATAGGAAATTTGTGGTCCATTCTTTTACTGGCGCTGTAGACGATATGAACAAAATATTGTCCATTTCCCCAAATTCATTTATTGGAATGAATGGTGCCTCGTTACGGAATGAGGAGAATGTCAAATGTGCAGAATTGGTTCCATTAGATAGATTGTTAATAGAAACAGACGCCCCTTGGTGTGACATACGAAGAACTCATGTATCATACCAGTATTTAGTCAGGCCTGATGAAATGACATCCAAAGTTTATGAATATCCATTCAAATCAGTTAAGAAAGAAAAATTAGATAAACTTTCAGAAGAAGAAAAAGAAATTACAACAGTTAAAGGGAGAAATGAGCCTTGTTCAATGGAACAAGTTGCAATTGTAATTTCAAATATTAAAAAAATTAATTTAGAAGATTTTAATAAGACTGTATGGAAGTCTTCTTGTGATGTTTATGGCGATTGAAAACTTGACATCAAAAGTTAATTTATATGTGATAAGTTATTTTTATGTGTATATAATTTTGATATATAAAATTAATATAAAATTTTCAATAATTATTTGTTACAAGGTACAATAAATGGAAGTAACATTAAATTATATAATCATCATTACTATTGTTAAATTTTATTATCTTAATTTTTCATGTGCTCATCTAATATTAAATTACTAGTATACATAGGGATTATTAAAGGTGATATTTCATGAAATTATGAATGCATAAAATTAAATTGATAATGTACTCTTTAGATTTTCCAATTCTTTTTCATATGTTCAGTTAAGTTCTTCAATTTTTTTATCATCGCTATCCTTTATTTCGATATCTTCATCTTCTGAATCTCCCTGATCACCGGCAGCAGCAGCTTGAGCATTAGCAGCGTTAGTTAGTGAGGCTAGCATTTCTGATAGAGCGGTACCTTGAACAAATTGAGTATTGCCATCTGCATCGTCGGCGCCGCCAACAGGAGCTAACTGTATACCACTTGCACCTAATAAAGCTTCTAATGAGAACAAATCGACTGGACCATTTGGACCGCCTAGACGTGATCTGCCGTTTGGACCGGACTTATCATCTGCGTTCCCATTATCTGTTGCTGTAGTTGGTTTCTTTAAAGTAACGTCAAAAGCTGGATCTTCGTTGATATCAACTTTTGGATCATATGCTGGAAATTGGAAGTAAGTGAAGATAGCTCTTCTTCTTTGACCGAAGGACATGTCTGATACGTGGTTTTTAGCTCTTATTCTGTCGAACCATTGTTCAGTAGTTTCTCCATCTTTTAATAAAGCAACGATGGTGATACTCATATTGTCACAACCAATACCTGTACCTTCAGTTGTTGGAGCACAACAGACGTCAATAATTTTTGAAGCGATTTCTTGTAGGTTTAATTTTGTATTTTTTATAGCCCATTGTACTAAGTCAACACAATCTTGTGAAGTCAAACAATCCCAGATACCATCACAAGCTAATATAACGAATTCATCGTTTGTGTAATCGATATTATGTTCTGCGATGTCTGGGACACATGTGACGATTTGTTCATGAGCAGACAATTCATCATTAGATTTAAATTCGAAATCACCCAAAGCTCTTGACAAAGCTAAGTTTCCGTTAACTCTGTCCATTTCGACGAAACCTTTTGCTGCGACGATTCTTGATCTTTCGGATGCCAAAGTAGGTTTGTGGTCGTATGACAACGCTTTTGCAAAGGCATTGGTAGATAGTACAGTTCTTGAATCACCTGAATTTGCACAATATACTTTTTTCTGTAACTCTGAGATTAAAATAGAGGTAGCGGTACAGCCCGAATGATCATTCTTCAAGACTGGATCTTTCAATAATTCGACATCTGTGTTTATGTATAAATCGATTAAAATTTGATTGAAACTTTGTTGGGAGCCGTTCTTAACGTTCTCTATGAAAGATTTTTGGTTGAGTAAAATGTTTACAACTTTTTCACCACAAAACTTCGAGACGTTTGAGCCACCGTGGCCGTCGAAAATGGAGTAGAATGCAATGTGATCTTTAGCGTCCAAGTTCGCATGGGCTAGGACGTCCAAATCGGCGATGTGGGAATCTTCCATGGACATTCTCCAACCTTGCATGTCGCAGAAACCATACGACGTCAAGATATCGTTTTTCTTATCTTCGTTTTTCTCAGTGACTGGATTTGAAAGGATTTGACCCATGATTGAATGCGTATAAGGGGGGGGGGCGGTGGGGAGTGTACGGTTGAGTTGAGTAGAATTGTGTACAGCAAGCAAGAAATAGAGAACCCAATATTTAAATACAGACACATTTTGTGTGAACTGTCAACACACCCAAACATATATACATATACATTTGCAAGACATCCCACCATAAACTGCAATCTGGGATATACAAATCTCTGTCAATCAATCACTGTGTGAAACAATGATGGAAAGAGTATTATGTAGATAATGTTATCTCAACAAAATCTTCCACCACCGCCCACCGAAGAACCGCCCACCGCCCACCGCCACAACGAGAAAGAAAAAAAAAAAAGAAGAAAATTCCCCGACCAGACGCCCAACGGCCGGGCATGTAACCCGGCCGTCGAGATCCACCATCGCCGCTGCGGAGATTTCAGTCGCATGCTCGTATGTAGTGATACTATCCTTTTCCGTTTCGGCATATCACCAACTACGAATATATCACGTGGTATCACGTGGTATCACGCGGCTTTTGTTTTTAGGTCATGTGACGGAATATTGTCGGTCAAACATTTTCTTCTCTCTTCCCTCCCCCGTTGGCCCGAAACATTTTTTATTTGGAAACCGCCCATTGCCATTGCCATGAATGAATGCCATACAATTTAAGGCTTCGCAAAACACACCGCATGGGATGAGGACTGGACTCTCTCTCTCATACAGACGTTGTATCGTTGTGTACTATCTTCGGCTGAATGGCAGAACTACTCTGTACCCCATCATAGCTGGATCCATTGATTTATATATATATATGCTCTATATATACTATTGAGTCTCGGCTCTTCTCTTATTCCTGTGGGGTCTGAAACAGGTTACTTGAATTCCCCGCAGCACAAACTGTTATCATCCTCTCTCTCTCTCTCTCATGTCAAAACAGAACTTACTCATACTCTCCACTACGGCAGTTGTGTCGTTGCTCACTGGTCTCTTTGTGGGCTCGAAACTGGTGCACGGTGGGTCAAAGGTTAACAAGAACAACAAGAAGACACTCACTCTGGCGAACAAGAACACAGGCAACACCTCGGCTGATGTTCCCATGGAGTCCGAGTACGAGACAGAAGAAGAATCGGACTACGAGATCGAATCTTTACAATTGAACGATATACCGGGAGAAGTGAGACTGGCTCTTGTCATTCGCCAGGACTTGCAGATGACAAAGGGGAAAGTCGCTGCACAATGTTGTCATGCTACTTTACAATGCTATAGAAACATAGCAGTCAACAGCGAGAAGATCTCTTACAACCCAGTGATGACAGATCGATGGTTCAATAATGGACAGGCAAAGATCACTTTGAAGTGTCCAAATAAGGAAATGATGGACGAACTGTTTGCAAAAGCCATCTCTCTCGGGGTTA
The DNA here is from genome assembly GCA_030568035.1 of Tetrapisispora nanseiensis. NCBI lineage: Eukaryota > Fungi > Ascomycota > Saccharomycetes > Saccharomycetales > Saccharomycetaceae > Tetrapisispora > Tetrapisispora nanseiensis. Next base: position 84,976 of record JAJLTH010000006.1, on the reverse strand, counting down.
ATGCCGCTGTCATTCACGATGCAGGAAGAACACAGATCGAACCAGGAAGTGCTACTGTGTTAGGGTTGGGTCCTGCCCCAAAACAAGTCCTTGACCAAATTACAGGTGACTTGAAATTGTACTAATCCAACACAACACACACTTATATACATATTGCACGTATTTATCTGAAACAAATTGATTACTTATTTACAAGTATGGATAATTATATACACATTTACATTTACATTTATCTAATTAATTAATGTCTTCTTTACTGATAGAATGATATATCGATTTCATAGTGTCGTCAATTAGAGGCATGTTTGTGATGCTATTCTCAGATCTGTCACTATCCGGCTCCAAAGCACTGCTCAAACCTTTGTACTTGCGGAATTCTTCTAGATTCGATATATCCCAAACCCAACAACTCCCATTGATTACCATCCCAAATACACCTACTGTGATTCCCGACGCATACCCCATATAACTCAACAAGTTCTTCTTTAGATTGCCATCTCTGGCAGGGTTAGAATAGTTCAATTGGAAATAATTGGGCTTGTACATACTCGCTTTAACCAGATTCATACTCCCTTTACACAGCAGAAGAGTCATTAATGAGAATCCAAAAAATTTCAACATCTGTCTCTTACGTCTTTCTCTATATTGGAAACCAAACTCATCGATACTTTTGTTATTGATCATCTTGCACCACTCACGGTAATACTTCTTTTCCAAATCACAAAAAGCACGTATGGGGTTACTCATTAGATACATCCATGGATCCATCCATTAACAACGATCCATGTTCTTTTATATATCACCGTTCGTAGTCATCTCAATGAATGTTTCTGAAATTTCAATTTTTTGTTCACGTTAGAATCTCTGAGGCGAGCGAAAGCAATTTTAAGGTTAGAAGAGAAGTAGAATTCTGAAATTTGAGAATTACTAAATATATATCTTTTATATATATTAGAACATATGTTTAAATCAGAAGTTATATCAATTAGATAATAACTTGGTAGTATTTCAACTACTAGTTGTCCATTGTATATCGAGTAAACCGTAAGGAATAATTAAGATGCACCCACAGGTGGAACAAAAAAAATTTCATTGTATGTAACTACTGGTTCCTCAAGATCAAGGCACTCAGTTAATCGATCAACAGTGTCGTACGATCCTGTTGATGATTTATTAATTTTTTAAGATTATTTGTTTTACTGACTTAAAATTTTTTTTTTACAGCATGTTTGGATTTGATAGAGGCTTTAGATAAATGCCATAAAAAGGATTTTTATAAAAGAATGCTTGGCGTGTGCAATAATGAAAAGGAAGCATTGACTAAATGTTTGAAAGAAGCCAAAAGATTGAATACAGTAAATGCGTTGGAAGAGAAGAAGGCTAAAAGAGAGAAGGTCGAAGAGAAATGGAAGAAACTCGACAGTTCTGAGTATGGTGAAGACATGATATTGAAGAAGATAATGGAAAAGCACAATATATCTGAATCAGATCTAACCAAATAAACTGTTGCTGCCACCATCAATCATGTATATACACTTTTCCAACATACCTTCATCTGCAACGTCATCAACTCAATAACTCAACTCAGCATCTCTTTTTAGCTCAATATACAATGCAAAGCAGAGATTCTGTACGATCGATAAATGTAAATAATTGAAACCACCCACAAATATTTAGAGTTTATACGTATATAGATAGTATATCTTAATAATTTTAACAATGACTTTTTATATTCTAATGATTATAGATGTCTTGTAATATTTAATAACCATGAAGATGAGTTAGTTCTTGCAGTACTTTCACTGGAAGATATACGCGACTAACATCGTCTCCGAAATGTGAAAAGTGGTATGTACAATTGAAAAGTTTTGTCAACTTCTTCTACTAAGACAATTGATTTTTAATATCACGTAATGGTTAAGTTACAACCACTCCAAAAAAGTCGCTACTCATTTCAATTAACTAAATATTGATTTATTGAAGACTCTCCTTAAGCGTAACCAAAAACACATCAATAAATGTTGAGTTCGCAATTAGTTATATTAATTGGTCAATAGTCTTCGAGAGTTTTGAATACACACATACAGAGACAGAGTTTTCCAAGAATATTGAAATGAATCTTAACGGAGATTACTTACCAGATGCACAAAAAATACATCCATTCAAGAAATTGGCTATGGGGTATCCTGCTGGAGATGGGTTAGGTTACAATACAGTTGCTAACACATCAAAAGAGACTTTAGACCACGAAAGCAATTACTCTATTTTTATTGATGACTTCAATATTGAGGTAAACAATTCAATACATTCAAATGATACCGATGGAATGGATGGTAATATGAGATTGGAATCTGAGAATGAGAAAACTCAAATAGATCCTAAATCATCTATCAGCTCCGAGTTAGAATATAAGAAATATGATAGTGGCCATACTGAGGGAAAGAAGAGAACCAAATCCATTGACTTATCACATTTATACCTGAAAGATGAAAGATCTGACTCCGAGTTCACTGCAACTAATGAATCCGTAGCGAGTACCTCCCATGAAATTCTACGACAACATTTAAGTGACAATCCATCTGTCTTAAGACCTAGATCCACAACAATAGAAATGTACAAAGAAAATATTAAAAAATCGAAGGATCCAAACATGCTATTTGAATTTTCACAATATATGTTGCAGACAGCTTTGAGCATTCAAGCAGATGAAGGAGAGGAGCAAACGAAGCTTAAAAAACAGTATTTGAAAGAGTCCCATCATTATTTGAAGAAACTGAGTTCGAAGGGCTATGTCAATGCACAATATTTGCTTGGTGATGCCTATGCATCGGGAGCTTTTGGGAAAGTTGATAATAAAGAAGCATTTAGCCAATTCCAAGCTGCTGCAAAGCATGGTCATGTAGAGAGTTCTTACAGAGCTGCATATTGTTTGGAAAATGGTCTAGGAACTACAAGAGATTCAAAGAAATCACTTGATTTTTTAAAATTCGCAGCCACTAGAAACCACCCATCATCAATGTTTAAGTTAGGTTTATATTCATTTTACAGTAAAATGGGTATATCTGATGATATAACTACAAAACAAAATGGTATTAAATGGTTATCAAGAGCTGCTGCAAGAGCTAATAAATTGACAGCCGCAGCCCCATACGAATTAGGTAAAATATATCAAAGAGGATTTCTCGATTTAATTATTGCGGATGAAAAATATGCAGTTGAATTATACATACAATCGGCATCCTTGGGCTATACCAAGGCAGCAGCATTGTTAGGTCAAATATATGAAGTTGGAAATAACTCTATTAAACAAAACGTTTCATTGTCAGTTCATTACTACACCCAAGCAGCCATGAATAATAATCCAGTTGGTATGTTAGGCCTATGTGCTTGGTATTTAATAGGTGCAGAGCCAGCTTTTGAGAAAGATGAATCAGAGGCATTTGAATGGGCTTTCAAAGCAGCAAATTGTGGATATCCAAAGGCTCAATATACTTTGGGTTTTTTTTTAGAAAAAGGTAAAGGCTGTGAAAAGAATCAGACTGATGCATGGAAGTGGTATGAGGTGGCAGCTAAAAATAATGACCCCAGAGCAATTAAGAAAATAAATTCGATGAAGCAAGAAACTTTAGCATCCCCTACTGAGTTGTATAGCAAAAGACCTTTCCATGAAAGATCCAAAAGTAGTAGCACAATCGATTTATTAAAATCTAATGTTCAAGATTTATTTTTCACTGAATCAGAAAGCACAAACGATAAATTCTCAGTAGCAATTGACCAAGTTGTTGATTCAATTGACCAAGTTGATAATACACACGTGAGCAATAGTTCAATGAATCAGCTTTCACCTCCTGTGAATAACAATTATGTTTCAGAAGGAATATTTGTTCAACATTCAGCAACAAATTCAAACATGAACGAATTTGAGAATAATTCCAGATCTGTTAATAGTAATAATTCAAAAAAACCAGTATTTTCTAATAAACATACAAAAATAGGCATGAGCAGAACTGTTACCAATAATAATATCAATGATAGAGATAACAAACTCAATACAAATGATAAAAGTAAAAAAAAGAAGAAAAAAGATTGCATCATTATGTAATATTCAATCTTAAAGCATAGATGTATATATATGTGCTTTTATAATCAAGTTAATATCATTATATTTGCATTTAATATTTTTATACTTTGAATAGCTTTTTTCAAGTAATGAAACCATCATGAACAATATATCTAGTGTCTTTATGCTCATTTTATTTATTTATTTTATATATAGTCTTAGTACAAAAATACAATCATGTGAATAGTACATACCATTTGGCAAAATTTATACGTTAGAGTTTAGAATTCTTTATTATTTTTATATATTTTAATTAATTAATGGAGATTTTATCTTGGACCAAACTTAGACATAGCGCTTGGACCGTTTTCTTGCCATTCTTGCTTTGACAGCCACATGTGGTCTTTATCGGCCATAATATTGGCTAAAACAGCTCCACCAATGAAAACCATGTGCTTTCTTCTTGGAGGATCTTCAATTCTAACTTTAAATTTATCAAGTCTAGCTGGATCATTATGTAATACTCTCGTGTACCATAGTTGTTTTAATTCTTTTTCCAATCTAGATGGCAAACCAGGATACATACTAGAACCACCAGACAAAACGATTGCTTTGTATAAGGAGCTTCTGACATCAATATCTGCCGATTGAATTGTGTTAAATAATAATTCACCGACACCTGCACTTTCAACATCCACTAAATTTGGTTGGAACAAACATTCAGCGGCTTCGAATCGTTCCTGCCCAACCTTGATGATTCTACCATCAGGTAACTCATAGTTCTCTACTAAAGTGGTAGTTTCTCTTGCTAATTTAGTGTCTAATTCTAAGTCATACGAGACGTAACATAGCTTTTCCTTAATTTGACGTACTGTTTCGAAATCCGCAGTTCTGTTGAATGCATAACCACGACGAGATAATAAATCAATCAAATGTCTGGTGACATCTCTACCAGCGACATCCAATCTCCTAGTTAAATGGTTTAAAACGACCGATTCGTAAACTGGGACAATATGAGTAACACCATCACCTGAATCAACAACAACACCTGAAGACAAACCTTGAGCATACAAGGCCAACACAGCTTGAATGGCAACATAAACACCACCGAAATCATATTTTTCGAACATAACTTCACACATCTTCTCTCTATTCTTCACTGGATTTAAAGGTGGTTCCGTCAACAAAACTTTACCACCAGATGTGCTTTGTAATTTCATTTGTTCATAAAAGGCATAGTCCCATAATAATTCCATATCAGTCCAGTTTTTAATGATACCATTTTCCATAGGGTAAGAAATTTGTAGGTATGATCTGACAGCGCTGGCATCATCACCGATCATAATATCCTTCAATGGGATGTTCAAGTTCCCACGTTCTTCTGCTCTTAAGATTGGTCTACCAACAATTGAAGGAAAAGTGTAATCTGGGAAATTTTCACCAGCACGACCAATCTTTACAAAACCCGTACCTTGGTCTAAAACAATTGGGCTATGTGGGTCCATCTTAATAATTGAATCAATGAAATATTTGTGTAGAAATAAATGCGTGTGTTCGTGTAAGTGATATTTAAACTCTTTTATATTGAATATTTAACACCAATTGAGCTAATATCAAATAAATGTGTAATATTTATAAGGATATTTTAATTTGTATATATGCAATATATTCAATTTCCGAATGAAGTCTTCACTTACCTATTTATCTGCAGAGAGGTTAATTGGCAATCTTATTTAAACTTAAAAAAAAAGAAAGTGCTTACCCAACAAAATAATAGATCTATAAAAGACAACAATTCCAATATCAATTATAATAATTGCAATTATTTATCAACTAACTAAAGATATAAATTAGTTAATAAATTCATTTCAAATTTCAATAAATTTCACTACTAATTAACATTTTTCAGATTCCATTACGGCAATACATTTTTTAGAAATGGGGGCCCCTTTAATAATAAATTTGGTAATAACCACTTTCGTATTATATGATACCAAAATTTACATACAAATGGTGGTATTTGACATATCACATATATACATGTTCATATATATCTGAAGAAGGTAGCAATGGATACACAGATTGCTATTTCATCCTTCCTGTAGCTAATAAACTAAGATGCTATATATTGTTTGTCTAATGTAGAGATAAATGCCGATTATGAAACTCTTCACACCAAGTTTTGTTTTTTCAGTTCCTCATATATCTGTTTCGACATTACATTCCCTTCTGAATCTTCTACTTCAATGTCTTCTTGAACCATTGTTTTTAAACTATTTGTATCTTTATTAGTATTGCTCTGTTGAACTTCCCAAAGTTCTTTAGCTTCAGGAATAGATGTGATCCCTTTGAAGATTTTTGAGTATTGGATACCTAAGAAGTACAAATGAGACGTATGTGTCATTTCAGAGAAATGCTTTTCAAAAGCTTTTCTTCCTTGGTATTCTTTGTCCCCACAGATCTCACAATTATAATTTATATCTAGGCCTTGTAGTTTATATAACCACAATGGTATTGGTGTTCCATCCGGTCCAATTGGCATGTCGATTCCTGAAGACACTTCATTTTGTTGATTGTCATTGTCTTCGTCACTATTGATTTCTCTATCTTCATTCTCTGGTTCACCTTTAATATATGCAGGTTCTAGATAATTTTTAACAAGTAACTTCAATTCGTTACTTCTCTCCTTATCTGTGAATGCTAACATCCGTTCTGTGTGCGTCTTCGTTTCCATAAATTCATTCTGTAATATCTGTAAAAAACAATGTAACTTATATTCATTAAAAAGAAACATTTTTTTGGTGATAAAAAGTTTAGCATGATGTTTCCCATTTAGATGGTTTTCATAGATATTGTTGTTGTTGAACCATTTACCACATGTGATGCAAAACATTCCCTTTTTATCATTCCTTATTGGTTTCACTGAATACTTTTCAAATTCTCTCTTTAATGAATGCTCATAATTAACCCAGTTTATTAGTATATAACTTTTCTTTATGAATGTCTGAACATAGTAAGACACTTTTTTTATAAAATCAATATATCTTTGGTTTTTTCTATCCATAGGTGGATTGAGAATATATTCATCTTCCTTAAGGAAAACGTCAAAGTTAGAAAGAAACTTTGGTATTGAATAATCTGTTGTTTTAACAACGTTCAACCAATCGGAATAAAATTGTTCTAAATTTAATATCTCACCATACTGCTCTTCCTTGGTGAAATACTCATTCAAGTTTAAAAATTGGGACCTTTGTGATAATATATTATTTGGGGCTGTTCTCACTACAGAAGATGAAAACATTGCATACTTTGATAATTTTTCTACGAGATCAATTTGAGTGGTGGATCTATCTTTATCATCGTATTTCGAATTTATTTCCTGAATTAACTGTTCAAAGATTTTAAATTCATGATTCTCATCTTTAAAATCACTGTAATTTAATTTATTATTTAATAATTCCTTGTATTTATTCATGTAATCACTTAGAAATTCATTTATCTCATATTGTTGTAACAGTATCTGCTTTCTAGGCTTTTTATATTTCCTGTTCTTGTATATTCTGTTAGAGTTTAAAACTATTTTACTAGGCAGCTCAACATTACTATCAACAATTTTTTTCAATTGACCTAGATAATCATAATATAGTTCCGGATTTCTTTGAAATCTTTTAGCAATAGAAGTTTCTATCACTTCTAGATCCTCGAGCAACGACCTTCTTCTTTCCATTGTAGCCTCTGAATGTAAAAACTTTTCACTGAATCTCTGATAATTTCTTTGTCTACCAACTGTGTCCTTTAGTGAAGATATCAAAACCTCAATTTGAACCCTATGCTGTGCATTACTCTAAACATAATCCTATTTTAATGGTTCCTTTTCAAATTATATGCATTTCAATTTTTACCGAAATCGAGCTCATCGCAAAGAATATATATTTGCATGTACTACAAGATATAATTCATGAATTGTGCATGCCGAAGAGAATAGATGTCTTAAGTAGGCCCTAATGTCCTGACATGTATCAATGTCAATTTAAAGATTGCAAAATAAGTCAAAATAAATACTACTTTTTGTTTAATTGATAAAGTTTACCTCAATTCACTGGAAAATTTGACGCTACGAATTGATATCAAAATATAATTAATGCTCTCGAAGTATGCTTCTCTAATCAAGGCAAGAGTTGTACCAGGTTATAAGCCACAAGTTTTACCTTCTAAATTCGACAATGTTATAATTGCCATGTCCGGTGGAGTGGACTCATCTGTCACAGCAGCAATATTTTCCGAACACTATCCAAACACAAGAGGGATATACATGCAAAACTGGTCGAAATCACAATCATTAGATGATCCAACCAAGGAGCCATGCTTTGAAAAAGATTGGAAAGATGCTGTAAAAGTTGGAGAGTACTTAAACATACCTGTAGATTTCATTAATTTTGAAAAGGACTATTGGAACAATGTATTTCAGCCAATGCTGGATATGTATGCGAGAGGTTGGACCCCTAATCCTGATGTAAATTGCAATAAGTACGTTAAATTTGGTAGTTTGATAGATCACTTGGATTCTAAATACGGAGTAAACAACTACTGGCTAGTCACAGGACATTACTCTCGTGTGTTAAATGAAATTTCAACGGGAAAGTCTCATCTTTTAAAAAGTTACTATAAAAATAAGGACCAAAGTTATTATTTATCCCAGATTTCGAATAATAATTTATCAAAACTTCTTCTACCTATTGGTAATTTAACTAAACCAGAAGTACGTTTACTAGCAAATGAATGTGGATTAGAGAATGCCAATAAACCTGATTCACAAGGTATATGTTTCGTTAATAATTCACAGCATGGTAAATTCAAAAATTTTCTAAAACATTACTTGAATGAAAGTGAAGGTGATGTGGTGACAATAGATCCAATAACAAAAGAGAAAACAGTGTGGGGCAAACATCCTGGATTATGGTCCTACACTATTGGTCAAAAAATTGGTATCTCCATGCCTCAAGGAGATCCCAAATACAAAGGTACATGGTTCGTTAGTGATAAATTAAAAGAAACCAACGAGCTGGTCATTGTGAAAGATAAAAATAATGATGAATTGTATCGCAAAGGGTTAGAACTTTCATTTTTTGCACCATTGGGTATTCAGAGAGAGAATTTACAGTCATTCTGTAATGAAGCAATTAAAAATGAAACATTGACATTACAATACCGATCACTGCAGGATCCAATTAGAATATTACAGTGCGAATTTACTGATAATAATATTACTGATTTCAAATTGAAATTAATACTGGAAACTAAACAAAGAGCAATTGCACCGGGCCAGTACGGTTGCATATACGTAAATGACAGAGTTATTGGGAGCGGAACCGTTTCTAATGCATGGTAAATAATAAATAAAATAGAACTAATGGTTTAGTAGATCTCTTGTAAATAAATAAAAAAATAAATACACAAATAGATTGACCAATATACAACTAGATAACCAAGCCAATTTAAGTAGGTACTATATATCATTGAAACAATTACAGCTCATCTCATCACATGAAATATACAGATATCTCACTTGACAGTTACTGGGCATATTTCGGTAACTTAAAATTATATTTTAAGGTTTAAAAAAATTGAAGGATGATTTCAAACTTTAAATGTATAAAGGTTTCAAACAATCACTTAATTTAAAGACTTATAAGAATAGTAAGAAAACTATGAATAAGTTAAATTACCAAGGATAAATAGATAGAGTATATGATGACAGAATGGAAAATTTCTTTAACCACCTTTAATTGTGGGAAGAAGTTCCCAATTGAAAATTCTGAATTGTCGTCCAGAATTGTAACAGATTTACTAGGTAGTGATAATATTGGTCAAGATATTTATGTGTTAGCTTTTCAAGAATTTGTTCCAATATGGGAAGGAGCATTTGATAAAACAGTGAAATCTTATTTAAATAAACTCAGCATGTCTGCGATTGAAATCTTACAACAAAAATTTGGTGACTTACGATACAAACTTGCTGCATCGTACTCATTTGGTGCCATAGCATTGATTGTGATCATAAAAGAAGACATTAATATAAAAGTACAACCTTCATATGCTACATGTAGCAGAGGAATTTTAGGGTCAAATCTAAAAGGATCGGTTGCTGTTACTATGGGGTTGATCTATGAATCTTTGGATCGGGGAGCTAATACAGAAATGTTTAGTTTTATAGGAATGCATTTAACGGCAAATGAAGGCGCAGTAAATGCAATGAGACGAATTGAAGATGTTAATAATATCTTAGCTGATTATGAGTTAAGAATGGAGAATTTTGAAAATGGACATGTATTTATTCTTGGTGATATGAACTTTAGACTGAGAAATATTGAAAATGACATTTCAGGGGTCGATTTTACACAAAATGTTATAATCAATGATTTGTTAGTGAATAATGATGAGTTGGGAATCTTCAAAAACATAACAGGAAATATTTTTCCTGGTTTTACAGAAGCAGATATCAATTTTCCTCCCACGTATAAATATAAAATAAACAGTAAAGATGAATATAACTATAAACGGTTGCCATCTTGGTGTGATAGAATACTGTATAAAAATTATATTAATGGTGCGGATATAAGTGTAATGGAGTATAAAGCAATGGATAGAAGTCCATGTTTACAATTCACAGATCATCAGCCTGTAAACCTTAACTTAAAAGTACCCATGGGTTCTAAGTGCTCACAATTGATAATACCGGAATGCAAAGGTCCCCCAGAGTACAACATGATATTGGGAAAATTTATTAATACTGTCATGGGATATGGGGGTTGGATGCTGTCATTCAAATATTCAAAATTATTTATATTTATAGCTCTTGCGTTCTGGATCTTGCGATTTTTTAAATAATTATAAGAAAGTTTTTTCTAAGCTATGGGAATACATACATTTTGCATATATATATATATATAGCAGTTAATTATGCAGGCAGGGTATCTAACTATAAAGTCCTTCTATCATGATATTAGAAGATCGAAGGTAGGTGAAAATTAACCGAAATGTACGATTGTATCACTAATATGATTATGCCAATGAAACATTTGGTGTTGTAAAATTGCAAAACGAATCATGTATTAAAATCGATTGCGCAGATATGACCCACCTAACCGGGTAGATAGTTATAATAAATACTTTATATACCTGTATATCATTTCTTACTAAATTGTCCATCCTCTTTATTTCTCATTACAAATATTACGGATACTTTTACAAAGAAGAATTACTGAGACACATCTATATATGCTAATGTCGCAAGACTGTATCAGACAAACCACTCTCTTTCTAAAAGATTGAATTTGTCCTTCTAGAGAGAAATATGCTTCCCAAATCGTCTATTGCCTATAGTGTTCTTCAAGCTTTCGTATCTGTACAACATCTACTATTATTATTGCCAGATGAAATTACAGACTCATCGAACCCTCTTCTGATGAGGAGTTGTTGAGTAGAATAACCAATCTCTCTTGGTAAGAACAAGCAAAGGTTCTCTCTCTGTAAGAAATTACTTTGATAATCTCATAGATAACTCTGTTAGCAAATTGCTAAACTGGAGTCACTTAACGGCGCGGCCCTCGGTACCCTCACCAATAATTTGAGATTCGCCAAATAAAAAACCGTTTGTAAAAATTACTTTAATGATAACACATATTGAAGTACGCGGTGGGGGGGAAGGGGGAGGGGGGAATGAAGCCAGGCAGGTTGGACAGAGCAGAGTGGATAAATTTGCGACCTTTTCGTAATTAAATTCGTTGGTTCATTGGGTAAATGTGTCTTGTTTAGTAACTTCGATTATTATAAATAAATTATTGATTGGTCCAATAGATTATGTATTGCTTTAGTGTTCTGTCCGGTCTTTTTTTTCTTCTCTCTTTAATATTTAAATCTTGTCGCTATCAGGTTTGATACTGCATATTTGTTAGTTTGATTGAGATAGCTTTAGAGATCTTTATAAGTTCAAATGGACTTTGTATACTATAATTGTTTAATAATTATTCGTATTTGTGAGGAGGTATCATTTGGGGGCTTGATTGTAAAAAGTTTTGCATGACCGATTTGTGTTGGGAACATTGTTAGTATTTTTCAGTATATTCTATAACCTATTGTCTCAATCTGACACACACACACACACACACACACATATATATATAGATGGTTAATTTCTTGTGTTATTTAAACCTTTTTATATAGGAAATATCAAGCAAATACAACATTTAAATACAAGAATAGCTATATATCATTTCGATATTTCCAATCTCCTTTAACCATTACGACATTTTAAACAATTCTGTCATTTATTGCTCCACCTGAACCACGCTGGCATCTGGAAATTATTCCTCACCAAAAACAATTCCCACTGACCGCATTCTTATCATCAGGTTCAATTTTTGCCAGAACACATCATCCAATTGTCGTCAGTGAAGAATTTGAAATAGAGATTGAACACTTTGTCGCAATTGCACAATCTAGAAAATCTGCGTTGCCTCAACTCACACACATACTAAGATATATCTGTACAGGAAAGTTCAAAAAGTTGTGAATAAATATATTTTAAATAATATGTACGTTAAGAAAAACCCTAAAAAGATAACAACCAAAATCAAGATATCAACAGAACCAGTGACAAGACATTCTAAAGGTCTTAATGCTTTGAAAAGTCGACCAAGTCGAATCTTTAACGAAATTTCAAAGGAAGTTGAAAATTTTCAAAAAACGCGTAATGATGCCTGTGAAAAGTTGGCCGATTTGAATGATGAGAGACCGAAACAAACGATTTTGGAAAAAATTCTATCAGAAAGTAAACAATTTATTGAAAATGAACTTCTTAAAAAAACACGACATAAAAGTAATTGTCATCTTGATATTAGTGAAAGTAGTTCTGATTTTAGCAATGAAAGTGATTACAATTCTGAAAGTAATTGCTTTGCAAGCACAAGAAACTGTGGAACTTCGAACACTTTAACTGATAGTGTGTATTCCTGTACAATTGATATCATGAGTGATAGTAGTGGCAGTGATAGCAGTTCAAGTAAGGACCAAAGTGACATTCTAATGGGAGATGCTGAAGACACGAGTATGGTTAACAGTAACGATGTATTTGAGACTAGTTGTGCCGGGGAATTTATAATGAAGGACAAAGATTCATCGTCAAGAGAAATATCGATTGGTAAAGTGGATGACTATGAAAAGTTTATCTTTCCCTCATTCAGTAAAGATGAATCAATATTTGCGAAGTCATACTTGAAGTCAAATGGCTTGCTTTTATTTTTGAATTTATTCTTGCCTGACCATGTTACATCTTTACACATTTATGCTTTGATCAAATTGATGGGTTATGAAATTAGGGATTTAGAACTCTTAAGTCGCATCTATGACTGTACTGACGTACAGTCATTGAATTTGACCGAAGCTGATAAAGAAGATATTGTGTACAATAATTTTGATGACCCATTGAATGAAAAACAAAGATTTAGAGTATTCAAAGATTTCCAAATGGTCGTCACAAGAGTCATGAATTCAGACTTTAGAATTCCAACTTACTTAACACCAAATAGCTTGACGGATATATTACAAAAATCAAAAAATATTATTGTATTAACTGGCGCAGGTATATCTACATCGTTGGGTATCCCTGATTTCAGATCTTCTCGAGGTTTCTACTCTCAAATCAAAAATTTAGGTCTCGATGATCCACAAGACGTGTTTAACTTGGGTATTTTTCGCCAGAATCCATCTGTTTTCTACAATATAGCTAACATGGTTCTGCCGCCAGAAAATATATACTCTCCATTGCATAGTTTCCTGAAATTACTTCAAGATAAGAACAAGCTTTTAAGAAACTATACACAAAATATTGATAATCTAGAGTCATACGCTGGCTTAGATCCTTCGAGAATGATCCAATGTCATGGTTCATTTGCATCTGCATCGTGTTTTACTTGTGGGTACTCGATGCCCGGTAATAAAATCTTTCCTAATATTAGAAATAAAGAGATTCCGCTTTGCCCAAAATGTATCAGTAGAAGAAATTATCTGCTGTCGAAACAATCGAACAAAAACGATACAAGACTTACTAGATCAGCCACCTTGGCGTCTCCTGGAGGTCTCAAATCAAGTACTTCCAACTCAAGCAGCAGCAGCATTTCAAGCTTTGACTCTATAGATAATAAGTCAGCTAACGGAAGCCAAGGTTCAAAAGAGTCAGACGATACAGAGGATGAAACAATGGATGAAGAAGTTGATGAAGTCTCAAATAGCGATAGCTCCGAAAAATATGATACGGATGATGAACTTCCAATTGATAAATCATATGGTGTGATGAAGCCCGATATCACTTTTTTTGGTGAAGCACTACCAGATAAATTCCATAATCAAATCATGAAGGATATAGCCAAGTGTGATTTATTGATTACCATAGGCACAAGTTTAAAAGTTGCACCAGTTTCAGAGATTGTAAATATGTTACCAAGTCACGTACCCCAAATATTGATAAATAAAGATCCAGTAACCCATGCAAATTTTGATCTTTCTTTAATAGGTCTATGTGATGATGTTGCTGCTTTTATTTCAAAACTTGTAGGGTGGGATATACCTCATAAAAATTGGGAAGAAATGAAGAAACAGACTTACGATACTTCATTTGTAGAGAGAGGTGTGTATAATATTAAAACAAACTACAAAAAGAATTAAAAGTCCCATTGCATATTGCATTTAAATGCAAAGAAAAAAGTATATAAATACCAAGAAAGAAGTATATAAAAATTCAACGTACAAGTTAGTTTTCGTGGTGTATTATTTTTTGTAAATAAATAAACATATATATGTAAATATATTATCATATTCATTTGCAAAGTGTCATTGTCATACAGACTGTCATCCATATAATAATATAGAAATTCCGACATTATTGTATCAATGGATACTAAACATTATAACCAGTAGTTAGCTAAGATTCGCAAATAGGATACAATCAATTCAACAGTTTATAGATGCAAATAACTCTTCAACATTTCCAACACAATTGTGTATCCAAGTGTCTTTTAACACTGCATAAGTTCCTTTTTATTTTGCTTATCCATTGAACAATGTTTCGAAACGTTTTTTTAAAATCGCAGTTCTTGTTTATATCATTACCGAATTAGGATAATTCTCAAATTTTTTTTTTTGATCCGAGTCAAAATATCGTACAAACATTGAAATTTTATACCGTTGATGAACTTTCCTTCACTGGTGGAGCAGAATTAGATAATCAGAGTATGGGATGAGATGTATCAACATAGTGTTATCAAAATTACTCTGATCACTTTAGATCTACCTTTTTAGGTTGCATATTTTGATCTGGACAGTTGGGTCATTAAGATTTTTTCTATTTCACCTTGATATATAATATTATAATGAATTTCGGTCTGCAAATTTAATATTTCATTACACTAAAAAATGATTTATAACTTAGCAACACTGCAGTCGTTAAGCGTATTACCTACTAGACAAGGTTTATAAATACTGATAGTATTTCAGTGCTAAATAAATATATTATAGGTTGAGAAGTACTCACGAGTATTCAAAGTATTATTCATTTTAGAGAGCATAGGAAAAATAATTACTACATGATTATAAACATGTCTGCTGAAAATATTAACAATGGATCTAGAGTATCAATCAACTCAAAAAGATTATCAGCAATGCTTGATTCGCTAACTGATAATAATACAATAACCACTACTATTAATAATAATTATTCAAATATAACCAAGAGTGATCCAGTTATTGAGAAAAATTCTTCTCTGGCAAATGCAGTTACCAAGCCAGAAGCAGTTGTTCAGAATAAAGCAGGCAGTTCAGATCAATCCGAAAATTCCACACCAAGTTCGAAAACACATTCATCGATTACACCAGTAAATGTTAATTTTACTAGCCCTGCATCTATAAGATTGAACAGCACGAAAGATAATAGAAATAGTATGATCTCAAATTATTCTGGAGTTATCAACGAACGTACAGAGATATCATTTATTGTTCATAGTGACGCAAATAATATTGAAACTGATCCTGATTCCGTATATTTTGAAAAAACACTATCAAAACAAAATTCTCTGAAACGGAATACCTCCTTAAAATTAACATCAATACAAGGACATAAAAAGGACATGTCCTCAATAGCATCGGGTAATATTGCTAGTGAAAGTGGTTCATCGGCATATTATAACTTAGAAGGTCACCAAGACTACGATGGAGAGTTGCCATCAAATTCTGGATTGAGTATAACTACTGTTGAAGACAACAGAGGAAAAGTAAACGATTCTGCATCAATGGAATCTACAAAAACTTACCAGTCATCTATTTCGCAAAAGAATACTGGAATACAAGAAGTCAATACAGAAAATAAACAAATTGAAATACCTGAAAGAAATAAAAACAGGCCGATGTCAAAAATCTTATTAGAACATAAATTAGAAGATATAGAAAATCAACTCCAGGAACAATTAGAAGAATTAGAAGACTTAGGTAGACCGAATCAACCAGAGTCATTAAGGTCATCTTTAATTCCAGAGAGCAAAAATTCTAGTACAGCAGATATTTTTTATTCAGCGGTAAGTCTAAACAATAATGTAAGCGATGACATTCATCAAGAGAACATAAACGATGATTCATATCTTGAGAGACCGTTACCAAAATCTCCTTATGCTAGCCATTCGCAAGATACAACCATTGGAGATCTTGAAACTGTTCGCGGAACAACCTCAACTTATACAATTACAGCTGAACCACTCAAACTTGAGGATGAAAATGAAGACGATTATGAAGACATAGTAGAGGAAGATTACATCACTGATAAGAACAACCAATCTACCCCCCAGAGTAAAATAATAGGCAATAAAGCAGGAAGTAGTGTGAAGTCGAAAACTAATTCAAATTCTAGTCAAAATAGTAACTTACTATCTGGATTTGATGTTAAAACTTTAGAGTTTTTAATTAAAAACACCAAATCTGCTGGTGGAGGTAATGATTTCATTGATCTTGGTATGGGACAAGAAGAAAAAAAATCACTTGAAAGACTAATCGATGCACTTTCTAGACTAACCGCAGATATGGTTATCGACTCAACTAAATATAAACAAGGTCTAGAACGGTTGAAAAAAGCTACTAGATCGTTAGAAGGGTTTTAGCACCGAAGTATTTCACATTAGTAGCATAAGTCTGCTCAATAAAGTATTTCCAATTCATACTTACAATACCTTGAGGTTTCTAATTTTAATTACGTTTTTAGATATATATAGAAATATTTAATATAAACTTAAATAATGATATGTACCCAATTATTTTTTTTGAGACACTTCCTTGTATAATGCTGTAAATATCTCATACTGTAACGCAAGGCTTCTGAAAAAATGCAACACTACAGTTCTTGGTTCAGAGATGAGAGGCAAATATGAAAAATAGTGACTAGGAGAAGGAGGTCAGAAAGAGATAATAAATTGACATTTATAAATTAAGGAATATAAGAATATATAGTTAAAAGGTTAGAGTATGGTTTTAATGAACATTGATTGATTGACATAAGAAAGACCTTATCTCTAACTAAATTATTTATAAAAAAATATAGCCTTGTGATGAACAAACTCGGCGAAGTGTCTGAATGGTGTTATAATATTACAAATTCATATCTTCAGGTTACTAATGGAAGTTCAATAATTCAAGATACTCAACAAATTTTGAATCAGACAAGACATGATATTTTAAATACTGTTTTTCATGAATGGAGTCCTTTCGAAAATCAAATATCATTTTCATACAATGGTGGTAAGGATTGCCAAGTGTTACTGCTTCTTTATTTGAGCTGTCTTTGGGAATTTTTCTTGACATTTGCCCAACAGTCACAATATGATATTGAATTCCAACAATTCCCCATTAAAAAAGTCCCAGCAGTTTTAATATCTAATGCTATAAACTTCCCTACGATGGACGAATTCATAGTTGATACTGTTGGCAGATATCAATTGGATTTATATAAATATCCTCGATTAGGGTATACAGAAATCAAGAATAAATCTATGGCAGATGCTTTCAGTGATTATTTGTTTGAGTATAATGATGTCGAGGCTATTGTTGTAGGGGTACGGCGTTCTGATCCATACAGTGAACATTTATCATTAGTAAATATGACAGATCAAGGATGGCCCAATTTTTATAGGATACAACCATTGTTAGATTGGAAGCTTTCTAACATATGGAGTTTCCTATTGTACTCAGGTGAACCTATTTGTGGACTATATGGAGAAGGGTATACATCTATTGGTGATATTGACAATACATTACCAAACCCAAAGTTGAAAACGAGTTCTCATCATGCATTTTCATTTCGTCAAGAAGCACAGAGTCATTTTAATCAGATACGGGGACAAGAATATGACAAATACAAATACAACAACTCAGATAATCATGATATTAACTTATCGTCTTTAAATAACACAGATATACAATTATTACAATCTTATAACGATTCGTATTACCCAGGTTGGTTTCTTCTTGATGAAACATTCGAAAGGGCTGGAAGAATTAGAAAATCAAACAAAAAAACATAATAAATATAATGCTATTGTAATAGTGATTATAGAAACATTCTAATTATCTCTTTGCCAAAAGGGATAATTAAACTCATCAGTCATTAAATCTAAAATAATTATAAGTATTATCCTCATCTCCATCGCATATACACATAGTTAATAATAATATTTTAGTACCTTTAAATTTTCCAAGCGAGAATTTTTATAAGAAGCCTTTTTTCAAAATATTTTGAAACTTTTGCTGTGGTTAAAACAATGATAATTATATAAATTAGCTTTTATTTAAAGTAACATATTTTGATGAGAAAATCTGATAACTACATAAGTATACAAAAAGCTCGTTATCAGGAAGAATTTTTAAGTGGAGTTATTATCGTAGTTTGAACTAAGTTATAACCCATTTGAATATTTGAAATTAGCATTTAGTTTTTTTATAAAAGAACTTTTTATACAAAGTGATAAATTGATAATCGGAGAAACTATACTGTTGTAAACTTTGTTATACATATATTGATTGTGAATATTAGAAATGAAATTGGTAAATTTTTTGAAAAAATTACGTAACGAACAAGTTACTATCGAACTCAAGAACGGTACCACGGTTTGGGGTACTTTACAATCTGTTTCCCCTCAGATGAACACGACTTTGACCGATGTGAAACTGTCGTTAACAAACAAGAATGCATCAAAATCAAAGGTAGCCAATCCTCCTGCATTGGCAAGCTTGTATTTAATAGATGGACAACAGAATAACGTTAATGAGTTGAACGGCTCGACAACTACAAATCTACAATATATAAATATACGTGGTAATACCATCAGACAGATAATATTGCCTGATTCATTAAATTTAGATTCACTTCTTGTGGATGAAAGAGAATTAAATAAATTGAGGAAGATTGGTAAAGTAAGTGATGACACCAGCAGAAAGAGAAGGAGAAATTTTAATGAGGAATTGGGCAAGAGACCAAGAAGAAACATATAACCAGCAATCTATATAATATCCATATAATTAACTAGCATTGTATCGATGTGTAAATAGAATAACGAATAGATTAAATTTTATAAAAATATTTGTTCATTTAACATTTTCTTTTAAAACATATTTAGTATAGTTACTAAATGTAACAAAAAATTATATATTCTAACCAATGTTTCTGATAGAAGATAATTCTTTCACATCGACCTGTAACTAAGAGAACTAGGGCCTCTGCTGTTGGGAACTAACTAATTTCATCTTCTATTGTGAATTTTTACACATCTCTCGTTTAGGTACCCCATGGTAGCAACGTACAAATTTTTAGCTTTCTTGACTTATGTTAAACATGGACTTATTATGTTTAATTTACTGAGGAATTGTTTATTTGCAAGAACAACTGTTTCAATACATCAATTAGGTCTGCTTTCAACATTATTTATCTATCTTTTATACCAAATTTTATTTTCTATATAACCTCTTTTTTCGTTATCAATTGAAAAATCTAATGTAACGTTATCTTCTCGAAACGAGGTAATATATGTTCCTATTATCATAGAAGATACTCATCTCTTTTCATTGCAAAACTATTTATTTAAAAAAATTCATGTTTAAGAGTATTTGATGCATTTAAGTTTTATTAAATTATTACATATTATTCACATACTTGCTAAAAGACTGACTAAGCATGGAGCAAATAGATGAGACCAATCTAAATTTTAAACCAACAAATAGGGTTTCCCTACATGTTCGTAACTTGACTATCACTGCTTCAAAATCTAAAAAGACATTGGTCAATGATTTTTCTGTTGATTTACCAAGTGGTTCTATTATGGCTGTAATTGGAGGCTCAGGTTCAGGGAAAACTACTTTACTAAATGTTTTGGCTTCTAAAATTAGTGCTGGTTTAACTTATACAGGTTCCATTTCTTATATAGCTGATTCCAATCTAAGTATTAAAGTAAAACCACAAACTGAGAAGAATAGTGTGACAACAGATGTAATCAGTGAATCTAGTGCATATTCGGAAGAAGATAGCATTAGTAATGCTTCTATGGCTTATCTACCCCAACAAGATGTTCTATCACCACGTTTGACATGCAGGGAAACGCTTATGTATGCTGCAGAATTGAAACTTCAGCAATCTAAGGAAGAAAATGCAAAATTAGTAACAGAAATATTATATGAATTAGGATTAATTGATTGTGCCGATACACTAGTCGGTGATAATAATCATCGTGGTTTATCAGGTGGTGAAAAAAGGCGTTTGAGTATCGGTACCCAGATGATATCAAATCCATCAATAATGTATTTAGATGAGCCAACAACTGGTCTTGACGCCTACTCTGCATTTTTAGTAATAAGAACAATTAAGAAATTAGCCCAGCATGGTGGAAGAACATTCATTATGTCTATTCACCAACCTAGATCAGATATTTTATTTTTATTTGATAAGTTTTGCATTTTATCCAAAGGTAACGTTGTGTTTTGTGATAATACATCAAATGCCATTCCTTATTTTAACTCACTGGGTTATACTGTTCCACAATTAGTAAATCCTGCTGACTATTTAATTGATATATCCAGTGTAGATTCAAGAAAAGATGATTCAAAAATTACAACAGAAAAAAGACTGGATTCTTTAATTAAAAATTGGAAAGATTATGAATCTTCAACTTTGAGGTTTACTGAAATAGACCCAAGTAAGGAAATAAATATCAAAAGCATGTCAGCTAGAGTGCCATACTTAAAGCAGGTATCCATTCTTGTCAGAAGAAATAACCAACTCTACCGAAATGATTATGTGACATTAATTGCAACAATAATGGAGCCATCAATAATGGGTACAATTACGGGTTGGATATTCTACAAAACAGATATCAATACAACCAGTGGTCTACGTTCAAGAACATCCTGTCTATATTCATCAATTATTTTGCAAAGTTACCTATACTTATTATTCGACACATATAGACTATGTGAACAAGATATTGCCTTATATGACAGAGAGAGGGCAGAAGGAACGGTAACCCCAATTTCTTTCGTAACAGCAAGAAAAATATCTTTATTCATTACCGATGATTTGATGATGGTTTTTATTTTTGTTGTCATTACCTATTTCATGTTCGGTTTGGAAGCAGACGCTTCCAAATTTTTTTTCCATTTTGTTATAATATTTCTTATTCAACTCTCAAGTTCTGGTTTGGCATTATTATCTGTATCCGTGTCAAGAGATTTTTCAAAAGCATCTCTTGTTGGTAATTTAAGTTATACCTTACTTTCCTTGGCATCAGGATTTTTTGTAAATGCAAAAAAATCTCCAGTGTACGTACGATGGACAAAATATATATCATTCTCCTGGTTTGGCTTTGGTGCTCTTATGTCCAATACATTTTCGGATGCCGGGTGTTATACTGATAATCTTGATGAGTGTATTGGAAACAAATTACTTGAATCATATGGCTTCCCTAGGCACTGGAAGACAGTTCCTTCAGTAGTATTGTTAGCCTGGGTTATTGGGTACACAACAGCTGCATTAGTAATGTTTTATATTAAGAAGGTGGATATTTCTCTTCAAAATGAAATTAAGACAAAGAAGAAGAAAAAGAAGACTAGATCCGATATGATTGAAGCTAATAAGGGTATTGAATTAAATGACTTAAAAGTGCAAGAATATAAAAATAATTTAATGGATTTCAATTCCAAAACTGAAGATTTGGAAGCAAAAAGAGCAGAATCTCCTAATATCACAATTACTTTGAAAAATATAAACTTAAGCGTGACATACCTAAAAATATTTGATAATTTGAAAACTGGGTTGTACCATCATTATACGAAAGAGATTTTAAACTCTATAAGTGCCACATTCAAACCTGGTATGATTAATGCTATCATGGGACCATCAGGGTCTGGTAAATCATCTTTGTTAAATTTAATCTCTGCAAAACAGAAATCTTCACTTTTTGCGAAGTTTTCAAGAGAAGGTACCTTATTATTGAACGATAACGAAATTTCTGAAGAAATGTTCAAAAGTTTATGTGCATATGTTTCACAAGATGACGACCACTTACTATCAAAACTAACAGTGAGAGAAACTTTCAAGTTTGCGGCTGATTTGAGACTTTATTACATGCCAGTTGAAGAAAGAGAGGATAAAATAGAAGAACTTATAAGATCCTTAGGACTTAGTCATTGTCAAAATACAATTATAGGTGATGAATTTGTTAAAGGTATCAGTGGTGGTGAAAAACGTAGAGTTTCGATGGGGATCCAATTGTTAAAAGATCCCCCAATTTTATTGCTGGATGAACCTACTTCTGGACTTGATAGTTTTACATCCTTCACAATTTTAGAAATTTTAGAGAATATTTGCCGTCAATTTGGGAAAACTATTATTATAACTATACACCAGCCTAGAGCGGAGCTTTTCCAAAAGTTTGGTAACGTTTTACTCCTGGCTAAATCTGGTAGAACAGCTTTTAATGGCTCCCCTGAAGAAATGATTGACTATTTTTCCAAATTAGGTTATATTTGCCCACAATTCACGAATATTGCAGATTATTTTCTGGATATAATTTCACTTAATAAACAAAATGAAACAAATGCTGAGATATCGACTAAAAGAGTTTCTTCAATAATTGAAAATTGGAATGAACATTATAAAACAATTGATTCCAGTTCCAGCGAGAGTACAAACGTTCTCGATGAAATTCGATTTTTAGCAGAGTATGGTGATGTGATTAAACCACCCTGTAATATGGTAATGGCATATTATGTTAATGTAATGAGACAATTCACTACTACACGAAGAAACATTGACTCTCTTATGGCTAGAATAGCACAAGTTCCTGGTCTGGGTGTTATATTTGCTTTGTTTTGGGCTCCTTTAAAGAACACATATACAGGGGTTAATAACAGGTTAGGCCTTGCCCAGGAGTCAACTGCCTTATATTTTGTAGGTATGTTAGCCAATTTGGCTTGCTACCCTATGGAGAGAAATTATTTTTATGAAGAATACCATGATGGAGTGTATGGAATTGCTCCATTTTTCTTGGCTTATATGACTTTAGAGTTACCACTATCAGCAATATCTGCTTTAATATACTCTGTTTTTACTGTTATGGTATGCGGCTTGCCAAGAACTCCAGGTAACTTTTTTGTTACTGCATACTGTTCATTGGCTATTGTTACATGCGGAGAGGCTTTAGGTATAATCACTAATACATTTTTTGAGAGACCAGGGTTTGTTGTTAATTGTATATCTGTTGTACTTTCTATTGGTACGCAAATGTCTGGACTTCTATCACTAGATCTTTCGAGAGTGTTGAGAGGTTTTAATTATTTAAATCCACTAAATTATACCTCGCTTGTGATAATTAATTACGCATTCCCTGACGATCTTACCTTTACGTGTCATGATGGTGGTATGTTAGAAGATGGAACATGTGAATTTACAAATGGTACGTCAGTACTTGAATCTTACAAATTAGTGGTGAATACGCAACATTACTTAGGTATAATTGTTTGCGTAGCAGTAATATATCGTTTAATCGCATTTTTGATCTTAAAAGCTAAACTTGAATGGATTAAATGGTGAGATTTCCAGTTTTTGAACTTATGCATATCTATATGTTCTAGTTAAAATTTAAATATAATTATAAATATTAGACTTTGTTAATTTATTAAATATATGATTTTATATGTAATGATGTCGTTTTCAGTGTACTTCCTGAAAGATGAATTATGTCAGTCCCGCCCCCATAAAATTTGATACCTACTGTTGTATAATTTTAACTCGTTGAAGTTTTGTTTATTTAATTATAAACACACATGTTTAAAGGATTATGATGTTGCATCTGCAATACATTGGCCTGACTCAAGATGCATTATTATTTAAATATGCATAAGATAATATTAATGTCCACTTGAGTTTCCGTCGCCGGAGATAGTTGGCGGAATTAAGGAATTTGAAGAAATGTAAAAATCTCGACAACGGGGATAGGAATTATAATGGCCTTTTTTCCATAGTGGTACGATTCCCAAACATTATTTATATATAAAGGGTAACTAAACTTTATTTCATCAATTACAGGTTCATTCTAAACCATACAAGTAAATGATTGTTAATAATTTAAACTTATTTATTCATGATAAGAAAAAAACTTCATTATTAAAAGAGATAGAAGCCAATTAGTAATCTCAAGATTTATACTCTTTAGGACTTTAAATTGTAAAAATATACCATAATCATGTTTCAATTAGACAAAAATTTATTAAAAAAGTTAACCGATCGTGATATTTCTTTAGAGGAAATTGAAGAGCAAGAAAAACGTTGCATCTTCAACAACTTTGACAATGACGTAGCCTTCGGATTAGGTTCCTTTATTAGAGAAGCTGCTTTAGAGTTATTTCCTGGCAAGTCAGTAGCTATTGACATATCTTTAACCAATGGCCACAAAGTATTTCGCACCATAACAGCAAGTGGCTCATCTTTAGACAACGAATTTTGGATTACCAGGAAATCTAAAACTGTCAACAGATTTAATCATTCTACCTTTTTCATGGGTCTTAAAAAGGGATCAAAGACCCCAGAAGAAAGATTTTTTGTCTCTGCTAGTGAATATGCTTTCCATGGTGGCGCTGTCCCATTATATTTGAACAACACAGATTTTCCTATTGCTATCTTGACTGTTAGTGGGTTAAAACAAGAAGAGGATCATCTATTGGCTATTACTTCAGTCATTGAATACAACAAACAAGCAATCGAAGACGATTTGAACTTGGATTAATTAATCGTCTATTATTAGTACGAATTCATTTATTTACAACTATATAAAGTTAATTCAATATACGACTGCTGTTATGAGAACATAGTTATTTAAAAAACAAAAGAATTTATTCACATCGCATCAGATAATGGGTAATTGAAGTATTATCATCTTTGGCTTTTCAAAATACATAAATTGAAACCATGGAGATAGACCCTTCTTACCTAGACATACAATTCAGTTTAAATTCCATTATACAAGATAGTTAATCGATTTATATTCAACTTAAATGGTATATATATAGTGATCGTAAGTGATTGCACTCTTAAGTTCGGTAGGGTTTTCGTTTGATGCATCAGAATATACAACTGCACCTAACCCTATCCCTAAGGTTTGGTTATTAGGGTTTTATTAATCCTAAGGCTGCTCAAGCCCTAAAAGTAGGGTTTTGAATCACAAAATATCAAATTACATCTTATTCGTACGCAATGACAGCAGTTTTTTAATTGTATGTGAAGAAAATTTTTTGAAAAATTATGCGATGAGCTTTCCAAGATAAGTTAATTTGATACATACAAATACATTTACACGATATATCAATATATCAAATCCATTGTTATTCAACTATAGTTTTATTTTATAACAAAATTATATAAAATACGACAGTTTAAAACTTTATATATTTTAGTACATTAAATATAAATTTTATGGTTTCATCAGAGAGATTATAGCTTCAAATAAAAGATACTCTAAGAACACTGCATATAGTCATACATCATGTCATCGATTTTTAAAGCGTTATCAGGAAATAAGAACAGAGATGGCACCGAAAAGAAAGGTGTCAATGAAAAGAATTTCATGAACAAACAACGTACTTTATTGATATCAAGTAGAGGTGTTAACTTTAGACACCGTCATTTAATTCAAGATTTAAATGCATTGCTACCTCACTCCAGAAAAGAACCAAAATTAGATACAAAGAAAGACCTACAACAATTGAATGAAATTGCTGAACTATATAACTGTAACAACATTTTATTTTTTGAAGCAAGAAAACATCAAGATTTATATTTATGGTTGTCCAAACCACCAAATGGTCCAACAGTTAAATTTTTCATACAAAATCTAAACACAATGAATGAATTAAACTTTACTGGTAACTGTTTAAAAGGTTCTCGTCCAGTATTATCTTTTGACAATAGATTTGATTCAAGTCCTCACTTTAAATTAATCAAAGAATTATTGATGCACAATTTTGGTGTTCCACCAACATCAAGAAAGGTTAAACCATTTATTGACCATGTTATGTCCTTTAGCATCGTTGATAATAAAATATGGGTTAGAACCTATGAGATTTCACATACAGCAAGAAACAAACAAGAATACGAAGAAGAAGAGGAACTATCATTAGTTGAAATTGGTCCTAGATTTGTGATGACTGTTATTTTAATTTTAGAAGGTTCATTTGGTGGTCCAAAGATTTACGAAAATAAGCAATATGTTTCACCAAATGTTGTAAGGGCGCAATTAAAGCAACAAGCTGCCAATGAAGCCAAGGCAAGATCAGATGCTGCTGTTGAGAAAAAAATCAAGAACAGAGAAAATATCTTGGCAGTAGATCCATTATCTAATGATGTATTGTTTAAATAATTATTTTGATTCACATAAATATAGATATTAGTATAATATAAAAATAAGAATATTGTAGAAGATTATTTTTACATATGTACGTATTTCTTACAAATGATATTAGATAATTCATAAATCTAATTATTACACTCCCCTAATAAACTAGATAACTGATGTATTAAAATTAAATTAAATGAAATAAATTAGTAGTGCAACCTGGTTTCAATTGCATTATCATTTCTTATGATTCATACGATAAGCGGTAATTAAATTCTGTATTCTTGAGACTATTTCATTACATTCTTCGTCGGACACAGCTTCAAAATAATATCTCTTAATGTCTTCGTTACCTTTTTGTGCGTATATCTTGAAATAAACTGGTATTCTTTCTGATCTTTTTACGAGGAGCACTTGACTGATATGTATTGATTTTGTTTTAATATTCTCATGCCAGTGGGTATGCTTATCTGGGGGGATTATATAAATGAAGTCACCATCAAGAGCTAGGGTTCTTTCATGTTTTGATATTAGAGATATTTGTTGTCTCCTCCATACTTTATATTTATGATAAGCACCAGGAACCAGATCTTGATAGTGATCTTCGCCATCTCCAAGATAGTCATCCAGTGCTGATACTGACTTTCCCGCATGGAAATAAGGTAATGATCCGTGTAATGATGACTTGGATGAATTAGAAGATTTAAAAAAACTTTTACCTCCCGTAAAACTGCCAGATCCAGGAACTACATTTGAATCACTACTTTGTTTTGATAAACCCAGCTTATACTTAGTGTGCTTCTTGAATTTGTGAGACTTCTTAATTGGCGCTATTACTTTATCAGGTTCCTTCTGTTCGTTATCATCAGGTTTTAAATAACCATTTGTTTGATCAAGTGTCAAGGGTGTCAAATCATTACTTTGAATGGTTGGCAAAACTGGTTTCTTCATATTAGGCTTAATCTTTTCTAAACGTAATTCACGAGCTTCACGTTTTGATATAATCTCAACTTCATGATTACCGTCAAGTCGTAAAACTGTATCATTCAGATCTAATATCAAATTCTTTGATGGAATTTTTAGCATATATAAATTTGGATCCATATTTTTCATTCGACAATATTTTACTAATATATCATTGATATTGGAGGTTACTGATACCACTATAGTAGTAAAATTGAACTTTGGATTAACATTTGGATATAAATAGACTTTGATGTTAAGATTATTAGAGGCATCGGACTCCTTAGAGAGTGTAGATTTTCCAATTATTGGTTTATAATAGCTTAATTGGTTAATAGTATTTTCTGCAGTATTGTTTTTACCAGAAGATGTGTGGGTATCATTCATCGAACTTCCTGAAGAGTTAGTATCCAAACTATATGGCAAAGGAGTATCTACCTCATTTGTTTGTTTATCTCTATCATCACATCTACATAACACAACCTCATTATCAGATATAGCATTAATTAACTTTTTTCTGTCTAACTTTCCAAAATTATCTTCTAGTGGATCTCCATCTTCGTCAACTATATGCAGAGCAAAATTGTTGGGATTCTGAAGCGTTTCGATTGATAAATCTTCTTCTGGGAATTCATGAGGCTTTAATTTTGTCGAATATAAATATAAAATAAATCCTATAACTTCAAATACTGTTGTCGTCTTTTTAACAAAAATTTCAAATGGCTTTCTTTTATATTGATTAGACGATTGGATATAAACTATTAGTTTAAAACTTTCTGAGGCAGGTAATCCTTTACCACTTACAAATGTAAAATATTTCAACAACTCAGAGACATCATTTGTTGTTTCCTTTTTCTTATTGAATATTTTAGATAAAGCAGAACTATGAGCAACTGGTAACTGAAATTTAGTAGTCTTTTCAAAACATAAACTGTTATTGATTACGGGACTGTGTCGACTTGTTTGAGCACTTCTATGATTAAGGGAAGAATTACTTTCGGTAGCATCTTTTTTTGTTCTCTTTTCTATAACATCAAGATCTTTAAAAACTCTTCTATATGGCCTATTGGCGATTTTATTATCTGATTTCCCTATTGCATTATTGCTTGTTTGCTTTGAAAGCAATGATGTTATTGACGATCTTCTACTTGATACGCTTCTTGATCCATAGTCTCTATTAGAATCAATATAACGGATATCATTTGAATGATATTTTCGCATATTTGAGATATTCGATGATGCATTTTCTAAGGAATAATCAAAGGCAGAATCATTAGGAACGTTCATTAATCTATAATCATCATATGATTTACATCTTAGGTTTGATACAGTACTTGAACTTTTGGAATACAATTGTATATTGGAAAGAGTATCTTTGTGATCGATAAAATTATCAGTACTATATTCTGAGAATAATAATGATTTACCATATGATGATTGGTCATCTTCTGCAATATAACTCTTTGTTCTATAAATACTATCTGTTCCGAGTTTCGGTCTGTCAATATTACTGTCAGATTTTGTAATATCCAATTCTGAATTATATTTATAAGAATTTTTGGAAATCAATGACTGTTCATCTGCGTTACCCATTGCAATTTTTGCCAAATCTTGGTCATTGAAATAAGAATCAATATCTGACATATCATTATCGTCATCGATTGTATTAGTACCCTTGATATCATTTGTCGAACCTTGTTCTGTAATTATAGTTTTACTAGAATTATTATTACCATCTAAAGATGAGACGAGTTCATCCCCCTTTTTGCTTGCTTTGGATATATTATTCTTATCTGCTTTTGAAGAATTGCTCTTCACCTCAGATGTATTATTACCTCTTGTCATAACGTTCTGTGGGAAATGAGTAATTCTCTTAGATATATGGTTTGTAGTAGACAAGATTGTATTGTTATGGCCAGAAGAAGAACCATCGGCCGCAGATGCTGTGTTTATGGTGCTGTTTGATCCAATTTTTGGTTTAGTATCATTTAAAGTATAGGAAGGATCATCCATTTTAAAAAATCTGGCATGTGCAACACTGTCTGTTGTTGTATCATCTTCATCCTCATCATCTTCTTCATCTTCTTCATCTTGATTTTCATCATAATCAAAGTTCATGTCAAATGCACTTGGCCTATGATAGTGTAAATTATCTTTTGTATTTGACCTTCTAGGTTTATTAATATGCTTTTTTTCCATTTGCTTTATGTTACTAGTTGTTCCAATATTACTTGTGTTTGAAGGGTTAGTTATTGTCGATGAATTTGTATCAACTCCATCTTTTTTACCTATAAATAACCTTGCTAAACGAAGAGTTGGTTTTCTCGTAACTTTTGGCATATTTTCTTCACTGAAAGATGATTTATTTGGCTTTATTGTCTTAGAATATATTGTATTATTACCGTTTTCATTGTTTTCATTACTAGTATTATCATTTTTATTATTATTCAGGGTATAGGTATTATTAAGTGTATGCTCGTTACTATTTTCAATATTATCCTCAATTTTTAAAGGTTTTGATGTATTTATAATGCTGTTACTGTTATTGATTGTTTCATTCCCTGTGTTTATTGTTGTCGACAGATTGGCTTCTGCCTTTGTATCACTTTCCTCATTAATAACTGATTCTTGGTAATCTCTATTTTTATCCTTTAGTTTTAGATTACTTCTTGTTCTTGTTCTTCGATACCCTGATGGTTGATAATTTTCCATATACAATTTTGAAATTGGAGGAGATTTCAAATTTGTCAAAATATTACTACCATTCAAGGATGTGTATATCTCCTTTATTTTGGGATCTAAATCGGTTAAATCTGATCCGCCATCTATTGAATATGGTTTTATTATACGTCTGAACTGGTCCTTTTCTGAAGTAGCATTAAGAAATTGTGATCTTAAATTATTAATTGATGTAACAGTATCCATTTTTCTATCCTTTATATCATTATTGGTTCCTCTCTCGTAAAATTGAGGTTAAAAGTTATCTAGCCTTAGTATCTGTCTTCATATGTTTATTTCTACCAATACTTAAAAGTATATAAAAACTTATTATTAGATAGTCTTAATAGTTTAAATTAACCATTTAAATATTATGTCAAATAGATATAATAATCGACTAAGTTATTGCCATCTTTTTCAGACTTCTTGAATTCCCTTGGATTAGATAATAAATCAAGTTTCAATAATGTTGATAAATCGTAATTGCTCGCATCTTTAATTTTAATGAAATTTTAAATCTCTCCGTTCATTAAAATTTTTTAGTCGCATATTAACTGAAGCTCATCGCAAATACTATTTCGATGAACATATATCATCAATGTGATATAAAATGTAAACTTTCACATTTGTTTAGCTATATTCACCATGCAATACATTTAAATCTAATTTTATGGTCAATATTTAAATATTGAGGAAGAGAATTTAGAATCATTTAACCAGCAATCAATAATCGGAAAGAAGTGACTAAGAATTATTATTCAAAATGGCTCTCTCATCGAATTGGTTAGAACTGCAAAAAAGCAAGCAAGTTAAAGTGAAGAAGAATAAGAAGAAGGTTGTAAAATCAAAACAAATATTTGAGAAGAAAGAGAAAAAAAATGGTAGTAAAATAATGGACATGGTTTACAAAATGAATACAGAGATTATCAAATCAAAAACAGATAAGAAAAATGGTACAGCATTTCAATTTAAAAAAGCCACTACAGTCAACACAGTTTTAGATGAGAAATTAGGAAATGGAAATGATGATGCACGCACAACAGGAATTGGTAAATATGTTGCAATAGATTGTGAGTTTGTTGGGGTAGGTCCAGAAGGAAAGGAATCTTCTTTAGCAAGAGTTTCTCTTGTGAATTATTACGGGCATGTATTGTTAGATGATTTTGTCCAGCAAAGAGAGCCAGTTACGGATTGGAGAACTTGGGTTAGTGGTATCAAACCTGAAAATATGAAGAGAGCAATTCCATATAAAGTTGCCCAGAAAAAAGTTGCTGATATATTGGAAGGAAGAATATTAGTTGGGCATTCACTAAAACATGATTTGGAAGCACTTCTCATATCTCATCCCAAATATATGATAAGGGATACTTCTAGGCATCTTCCTTTTAGACAAAAATATTCCAAAGGTAAAACTCCGAGCCTTAAAAAATTAGCAAAAGAATTATTTCAAATCGATGTTCAAGATGGCCAACACTCATCAGTTGAAGATGCCAAAACAACTATGTTAATTTATAAATCTGACAAAAAAGAATTTGAAAAATTACATAAATCTAAATATCATAAATAAACAACCATAGAGTTATATAAAATAATTAGTTGCATACATTTGGTTATAAAAAATATTCCCATTACTGTACAAATTAAATCGTGATGTAATTTTACTTATATTTTCGATTATCTTATATAAATATAATAAATGATCTTCTAAAAATTAACTGGAATAGATAAGCCGTGCTAACAATTTTTTCATATATTCCCTTCTTTTAGCCATTTGTCCATAAAATTCCTCCTCTGCTTCAACTGTGAGTTTACCATTAGTGTTATGAACTATCAATGAATTGAATTCTGCGACACCTAATAAACCTTTAGCTTTTAAATTTTCTCGCGAATTAAAGAAGTAATTATTCAAATCATCAAATTCATCAAATTGTACTAAAAGTGTAATAATTTCAAATGACACCTTAACAATATTTGCATTATGTTCTAAAATAGATACCTTTCTTAGTTCCGAACGAGTTAAAGTGTAATATTTGAAGACCGATTTAGGATTAACTGTTAATAAATGTCTTGTTAATATTGCGAATCTTAACTTAACTAATTCATCGGACATACCACTGTTAAAAATAATAGCACCCTGGTACAAAGATATATCGGAATATATATTTCCTGATGTTAGCCAATCTATTAATTTTTTTGGGACTTTTGAATTCTCATCTATAAAAATGATTTCGTCTTCAAATTCAATATTATCTAAAATGTTATCAAAATCTTCCCAGGGAGATAACAAATACAACAAAAACATATAAGGTAAATAATCAGTAACTTCGGGTTTTGTTCTATTCTCGAAGTAAGCATTTCTAAAAAATTGTTCCAAACTTTCAGTAATTACATGCTTCATAAATGGTACAGATAGACCTCTGAGAAGTAATGAAGTAATAACTGACGCAAAACTATCTTCGTCCCACGTAATACCATTTTTTTTATCATAATCATTCAACAATTCCTTAGCGAAATTTCTATTTTCTAGTAATTGTCTTTTTAATGGAGTTTGATTTTTTCCAGATTCGAACATATACATGTATAACCTATTTAAGCAATTACCAGCTAATAATATACCACCTTCATAGAAAATTGGAGAAGGTGATCCAGCTAAAGCAGTACCATACCAAAACAATCTTTTCATGATATCCAATGAAGGGTCTAAACCCTGGATGACCTTCGTATATGTAAAAATATGTGCTGTAATTTGGAACATGTTTTCTTCACTTAACTCGGGTATTGAAACACATTCTAATGTTTCGATTAGCATATTCTTGCAAAGCATTTCTGATGTATTATATTTGCCGATAATACCAAGAATCATCATAGATCTTGCAGACAAGTATGATTGGTTATTAAAAATCGAATCCATTAAATATTTCTTATATTTTGTCTTCCAATACGCAGCTTCAGCTTCATCAGTATTCTCCATTGTTAAAAGTATATTAGTTATGAAGTGTTCTAGAATATTAAATTTGCTTGCAAAAGATGAATAAGTAAGGTTATGAGGCAAAGTTTTCATTTCATGGCTGAATCCAATAGTAAATTTGTTCTTCTGTTGTGAAAAAATAAAAGATATGTTATCTAAAGCCTTTCTCTTTGAATCAGAAAGTGATTCATTAACAGCTAAAGAGTGACAGATGTTCATTAGTAATTCGTGGAAATAACCCCTAATTGATTTTGGTCCTTGATCAATTAATAATGATATAATAAATAATACATCAGGAAGGAACATCTGTGCCAATAATGGTGATTCAAAAAATAAAGGCACCGCAATTCTCACTAAAATTGTCAATTCACTCCAACTGTGTGTTGAGATATCCATATGAAATGATGGTAAAAAAAGTTCCAGTAAATCCATTAATCTTCTAACAATATAAGCAGCGATATCTACAGTTGACATACCAGCTATTAGCAGTAATGCGCCTGCCCAATCTCCATTTTCAGAATCACGGTCTAGAGCATAATTTATAACTTCTTCAACAATAATACTAGTTAACGGGCTCTCGAATGCTAATACATTCCAAATTTGTTGCAAGTATATTGAAATAAATCCAGGATCAGATAATGTTAGTCTGATTAGAACCTTAATTATATAGGAAAATGCCTCAGGTCCGTTTTCTTCGTCAGCTAAGTAAACGAATTCATAAAGATTTGGAATCCAATAGTTTAGACAACTTACGATTTGTTGAATTCTATCAGGCTTGAAAACCCCATTTTCTAAAGCATCTACGAACATTTTCACAATGTGACCAGTCAGTTCTGGTGATGATATGGAAATTGCTCTAGTAATCTGTTTCAAGAACATGGTACAATCTTCTGGGACGTATAATTCCTTAGAGGGTCTTAAGTGAACACCGAAATCCAAATTAAAGGCTGTTTGAGTTTCTGCCAATAAATTGTAGGCACTGTTTTTCACATTATCATCGTCATTAAAAAGACCAACTACAGCAACAACGAAAATGTGAGAGATAGTCTCTGAATTAGATTCAAGAGGAGTTCTACCGTTATCCTTTTTGGACGATATAGACAAATTATCGATAACCATATCATCCTCAGATTTTGCTATCGAGAAAGAAAACATTTTGATTATTTCTAGATATTTGGGACTTATAAAAATCAAATTTTCTCCATTTTTGAAATTAATAGTAAATTCATTTGCGCTCGTATGTGAATAAGAAATCGACACGTTTTGTACATTGGATATTTCATATACCTCATTTTTTCTAACCAAAAACACAGATTCTTTTGCATTAGGTTTAAAAATCGATTCTTCTTCTTGCAATACTTGGAAATATCTATTCCCTAATCTCATTGTAACTGGTATTAGTTTTTGAGTGTCATTATCATAAACCTTAATATCATGAAGCAGAACTCTCATATCATCAACCAAGTATAATATCTGCTGTCTGAAACCAAGATCATTGATCAATTGTTCATCGGTAACTGTATTGACAAAGTAGTATGGGCAATTGTAAGTAATGTACTTGTTATCAACTGTCTGGTTATCAGTCCAAAACTTAATAAATGATCTGGACACATTTAAGTGATAGAGGCCAATACAATTTTTATATGCTTCATCTGGGAGTAATTTGAATAATAAGGCGATGATATAATATGTAATGTCACTTTCAATAGCACATTCTGATATGTTTAGTAATATATAATGTTTTGATGACCACAATCTTGAATAAATTTGTATGGATTTGTATACTAAAAGATCGGCATCACTAATATCAGTCACGGTATATTTCATATCAAAGGCCAATACTGGAATTCCATCTGCTGCCATTAATTCATATACAAAAGGATTAGCAGCATTATTATTAGAATTGGATGCTTTTATAGCGGTTCTGCTAACGAAATCATAAAGTTGACTGTATTTTTCCATGTTCTCTTTTATAAATTTTGGTATTTCAATTGTCACCATCCAATTTGGTTGCCCAAGAACACCTAGAACACTGTCGCTAATAAGAAGACTTTCTTTGAGTAAACTTATATCGTCTAACGAATGTAATTCTGAAAGAAGTTTTGCGCGCAATATCAGACAATTGTCATAAAAGAATTTGTGGAAAAAATTAAAATTCAACTTATTATCCTTTTTTGATGGTTCTTCGAACCATACAATATTTATTTTTTTTTCTTCATCTGATATGTCCTTCAAAAGACTAAATATCTCGTTCTTATACTCCTCTAAAAATGAGCTTTCTGATTTCAAAATTGAAAATCTAGATGTTGCGTCTATACCGTTTGCGAGATTTTGGATAATTTTGGCCAGTTGAACTAATGAACGTTTAATAGAACCATCTATCTGGCTTACAATGTCCTCAGTCTCTGGGCTAACTAAGGCAGGACAAATAAATCGGAGAAAAATAAAAGATCCAACAGCAATTAAAGAGGAATTTGGAAACTTAAGCGACACTTCTTTGTGTATCATTTGACAAATTACTTGTAATTCAACTGGGAAAATACCAATTGCCTTTTTTAAGGATTCTAAAAATTTCACCAAATACTTTTTGGCAGATTTGAGTTGAAGAATATTATCAGCATCATTATCTAGATTTCTTTCAATTTCAAAAGTATCTTTACTTGAAACTAATTCGTCAATTAACGGACATATTAAAGCAGATAAAAAAGCGTGTCCCTTCGTCTTAGAAAATATTGAAAGAACTCTTGTAGCTACACTATTTCTTCTTAGCATATCAATAAACCTAGTAGCTTTACGAATTTCTACTCTCATCAATTCACAGACAATTATATGACCAGCATTTCGTGTCTCAAAAGTAGTTAGTATACTGACAGCAAATTCATCCAGTTGTGATTGCTTACATATATCTAGAGAATACGATACTATCCTCACATTTTTAATCATAAATGTTAAAATTTTTTGTGTGGCGTCATCTTTTTCTTTCTGTTGCCCTGATATATGAGAATGATAATTTTTAACAACATTGATGAAGACGTTTAAAAACGATTTCCTTATATCAATATTTTCAGAATATCCCATATGTAGTGTATACTGTAATGC
Organism: Tetrapisispora nanseiensis; assembly: GCA_030568035.1. Classification (NCBI taxonomy): domain Eukaryota; kingdom Fungi; phylum Ascomycota; class Saccharomycetes; order Saccharomycetales; family Saccharomycetaceae; genus Tetrapisispora; species Tetrapisispora nanseiensis. The sequence continues at coordinate 48,201 of JAJLTH010000006.1, read as the reverse complement.
AGGTTCGATGTTGGCATTTGATAAATTTTGTAACGATAAAATTAAATTCTCATTTAATGTATTTACTTTATGTTTCAAGGAAATAGGACAATTTTTGGTATCAAAAGTTTTCTCTATTCCTTTAAGCAGTATACCAAAATAGTTTCTGAATTCGAAACCAATTGAACGCCTATATTCTTCCTCTGAAGTAGCGTAAGCGGCTTCTAAGGGTATATTGAAAGTTAGATATGAAATAGCTTTAGATGATTCAATAGATGTATCTAAAAATAAAATATCTCTATCACGCTTAGGTAAATCCATATAACGATGTTGTTTAGAAAGATTTTCAAAATCTAATTCTTTCGATATAGAATATTGAAACCAATTTATCAGAACTTTCAACCATTTATTCTTCAGAGAATAATGTCCTTTGATGGCCAAAGCCTCTTCAGCAGTTTCTATCGCTTTGAACATTTTAGATAAATGAATAATACCTTTACCATATTTCAATGAAGAATGAGAGATTTTTTCGACCAATTCTACTAAATCATCGATAAAATTTATAATATCTAATGAAAACAAAAACAGAACATCTTTACTATATTCTTGTCTTAATATGGTTCTTAAAATAATGCTGATTTGTTCTAAGATAATAAAATAAAAATCTGATGTGTCATTAGCCAAATCAATATTTTTGATTTCATTTATTTTCTTTTTTAAATTATGGAATAATAACTTATAAGATAGAGGATGCAGTTCCGAGGATAAAATATCTCTTGAATTTTCTCTAGTTAACAGATGTTCATTATTCAGCCATTGACATTGTTTCCCAATAAAATAGTTAACTTTTCTTGATATATCATTTTTAATTTCTAATGAAACAGATGCATCTAGACTGTTGTTTTCTACCATTGTCAAAAGGGTTCCTGATAATACAGCTAGTAACCCTGCACAACTCCGAAAGTCTAACATATCATCTTTGGATAATGTGTTTGTTTTAGATATGTGTAGCCACTTATTAAAAATTCCATTAAAACAATCGTATAACATTGTGTCAGCCTTAGTTACATATTTCAATATGTTACTTCTACATTTACGTTGAAATGCAACAGATCCTGATGAAACATAATTTCCTTTTGACATAGCTTCTATAAAACTAATATTACCCAATTCATCTTCATTGATGTTACTCATTGACCTTCTGTAGAAATTTAAAGTTTCAAAATATTGTGAAAATGTTTTTGTAACAAGCGTCTGGATATTGGATTTGTTGGAATGAAGCGAAACAAATAATCCTCTATTCAAGGTGCCAGTAAATGATAAAACTGTACTCTGTTCTGCTTTAAGAATATTATCACAACGACCAATATGTTCAACTAATTTTAGAACTGAATTTTTCAATTCCAAAAGTTTACTCACAATGTCTAAAAATAGTTCTCGTTTCCTATTCGCTAGATTAAGGTCAAACAATGCAGTAGAGAATAAAGTTATAGAATATGTACAAAATAAGTTGTAATCATTCAACTCCTCTATTGATAACATTTCATCTAGATGAGACATGTAGGATATTAACATATTCATAAAGGAGCATGCAGTAGTCTCTAGCACAGGGTCTGCGTCAATTATTGATACAAAAATAGGTTTAACAATTTGTTTAAAATCGCTTGCAACATTACCGTGTTCTGTTTCTTCATTATGTGGCAAAATTATGAAATTAGCAGCTTTTTTGAAAATACTAAAAATATTCAAAATTATTCTTCGTGCATTATTTATCTCCATTGATTGATCTGCGGTGCATGTATCAGTGGGTGTATCGACATGTAATCCAATTGTTTTCTTTAATAAACTTGAAAGTCCTTCTTCTGAAATCTTTGAACCAGGCATTTCGCGTGATTGTTCCCGCAACAAAGTGTTGTTTGATGACTTTGTTGCACCAGGTACATTTGGGTGAGTGTCTGTCGCTTTGAAAGAATTAAATAATTGTTGATTTTTCTTATTGATCAAAGAATTTTGATTAACTCTCTGAGCTGTGGGTTGTACCAGAACTGAGTTATTGGTATTTCCGTTGTTGTTACTCATAGCATCTATTTCCCTAGAAAAGTTATCATTATTACTTCCTATTGACTTTGGTGATGGTGAATCTAAAGAAGAGATGATAGGATGAGTAAGCCAATTACTTTGTTCTGATGTTGGATACTTAGAGAGGGATGTTGGAGTTGATCCATTTTGATTTTGAGCTGTAGATGTATCGTTTGGTGAATGCTGTGGTTTGAAAATAGATTTTGATTCAAAGACATTAATAATGTTATCATCAATGATAGATTCTATAATTTTTGAAACGTTATCATCATTAACAATTGTAAGTCCTTTTAATAAAACTTCAGATATATTATAAAACATTTTTTTGAAAATATCAGCTAATTTAATGGCCGTTCTTTTTCTTAAATTGTCACAGCATGGTAAATGGAAGAAAACTCTTAACCCTTCGGTATATAGAACTAGAGTTTTTGTATCTAAACAATTAGATAGTTCATTAAGATCTAAATATGCCAGAAATTTGTCGGTATTTAATTGTAGTGATGCGGCAATAAACTCTAGCTGGAATTGGCTTGTAAGTTTGTACCTACATTTTAGTATTTTATTAAGTTGAGTGTTCTCTGATCTTGTAACCTGAGTATTAGGATCAATTTTTAAAACTGAATAAAATGGTGGCATTAATCTTTTTGCAAAATGTGCGCAATCTAAATTTTTGTCTGATAAAGCGACTGATGCAGATAGTGTATAAATTGTCAATAAAATTCTCATTGAAATTATAACAGCATTATCAGATGTAGTCTGTGTTCCATTATAAATTTCCAACGATAATTTAAGTAGTTCAAGTGGCTTCGATGTCTTAGATGATTTATGAACCTTCACAGAAGTTAACTTTTTCAAACCATGTGATATGTGTTTTATTGATAAAGAACTATCATTATTTTCGTCCTTTGGAGATTCTTTTGAAGTTGAGCTTCCATCTGAGCTATCTGGAATACCCGTAAACGATAACTTACTTAGTTTTTGGAAAACTTCAGGATCTAACATAGACAATGCAGCTAAAAACTTAAGTATTGAAGTATACACTAACGATTCAGATTCGTCAAACACTGAATATAATTCCAAAACATTTTTCAAATGGGAAATATTCTTCTCATTATACTCTTTGGTTGTCATGTTGTTATTTGATGATTTATTAAATTCGCGTCCTATTGGAGTTACTCTATTTGATAACGAAATATTAGGTGATAGCATAGGATCATAGATATTTTCATTTATGCTCTCAGCAATAGAATAATTGGTAGTAGAAGATTCGTCTGAAGGAGAAATTTGTTGAGAAAGTTCAAATGATTTCATTGCTGACAGGATGTATTTATTTTGGGGATAAGACATCGAAACCGGGTTCTGTATGTAAACTTCATCCGAGCTTGACTTGTCAGCACTAACAATAGTATTATAACTTGTAACGTAATTTAAACTTCCTGATACTGGTGATATATTTTTTTCTCTTATTGGAGTATGATCTACTGATTGAATGCTATTCTCTAATCTGGAATCATTATCGGAATAATTAGAAATACCCGAATCGGTAGGTATTGATTGAGTTCCAATTTTTGGTGTGTTCTGTTCTTTTGAAAGCGAGCTTGAAGTCGTTTTTGGTTGAGTTGATTGGGTACCTGAATGTGTAGAACTATGCATGTTAGGTAGTAATTGTGGATTTGTTAACACATTATACACTTTAAAAGTTGAGTACAAAAAATCGAATATTTCATTCAAAGTTGTCAATAATTTCATTGCAATTTTCTGATCTTGAGTAAGATTTGAAGAAGTTGCCGAGAATTTTGGAGATTTCATTATTTCATTTATCTCTTTTAAGGAAATTGATACCCCAATATATTGTCTTTGTCTCGCCATCATCCAATACATTAACGTCTTCGTGGAGTAAAATAATAAAATACAAGTAAAAATAGACTTGTCTAAATTTTTAGATAACATTTTCAACATATCCATAAATCCTGATAGAGAAGTGTTTGATAAAAAGAAACAACCAAATAGATCAAAGTTCTTCAATATTTCATTCCATTTTAATGATTTATTTGCAGTTGATTCATAACGTGGAGATAAATTAATACCGGCACTTTGCAAGCTACTCGTTGAATTAGCACTGTTACTTCTTGAACTCTTTGGAACTATCTGTGAAGGCAACAGATGAGAAGTAGGATTTGTTTGTGAATGTGATGCTGGCATTGATGATGATTGTGAAGAAGAAGAACTATGCCTATGTCCATAATTCTCGATGATGGGGTTTATGATTGTTTCATTTATATGTAATTTGTATTCTTTTGCATTAGATGCAGCTACAAATCTTTGAATATATGTTATTGTTGAGTCTATCTTATTTGATAATTCAAAAATATGCTCGTAGTCATCATTATTTCTATCAGTACTTGTGTAATCTTGGTCGTTGTTATAAATATCTATTTTATTTTTGAAATAATTATAATTTGGGATCAGATCAGTGAAGGATAACGAACTTTTAAAATAAGGGGAATTTTTTGAAATTGCAGTTAGTAAATTGTATGAAACGTATTGAAATTTTAATCTTGGTAAAGTTTTAATCAATCTATTTGCTAAAACCGTATTTAATGCAGATGGCTTATGTTCATGGAAATTTGATCTATGGATAGAGAACCCGACAATGGTACCTGAGAAGGAATTATGTTGTTTTTCAAAGATTTTAATAATATCGTCTGTTGACATCGGTGGAGAGGTGACTTTATTTTGTTGTATGGATTTTTCGACAAAATCCCAATAGTATTCTAACACATCACTTAATAGTCTTAATAAGAGACAGATTGAATGGATTATATCGTCTGTTATATGCGAATCTGTGATACCGATATTGGCATTGGTCTGCTGATCACGTGGGATTGCGCTTGAATTTGAACTATTGCTCTTAGAATCCATTTCAGTTTCGTTATCATCATCATTATCGAAAACACTATTTAAGTTTCTGTTACTGTTTGAATATGAGGAAGAAGAGCCAGCTTCTAGTACAATATCTATCAAATCCAATATATTTTTGATGATTGGTTCAATATCTTGTGAGATAGCAACATTCAATATAACAGATCTTGAAGATAAAAAATAAACATCAGACTCTACATCCATGTACGACTTGTGAGAAGAATTTATTGGCAAAAGGTGGAATATTCTATCTTTTAATAAATGTTTAACCAAAGTGTTAGTAAGTTTCGAGCCCCTAGGTAGAGAGTTTCCTGAATCGAAAGTGGCGTTGTTTAGAACCGGCTCCATATTTCTTAAATAAGTCAGAGGAGGGTAGTTGGATGGAAGGAGTTAAATACAAATTAGTTGTGTTTAAACGGAATAAAATCTAGCTTTTCTTACTTTTTTATTGTATTGGGAAGCTGAACGGGGAGGGAAGTGCTTTATAAATATATAATGTCTCTGTTTTATTTTTTTTATGCTTTGTGAGGTATCCTTAATAGATATAATCCAATGAGCTTTAATGGAATATAGAAATAAATAGATAACACAAAATGATAATGATATTATTTTTAATTACTCTATAAAATTATATTTAAAAGAGTTATATTATTGTGTTATATTTAATAATATATTAACAGCGGCTAAATTATATATATTATTATTATATAAACGAATGGTATATTATATTTAAAAGCTGAGAAGTACAATATAGAAATTACAACTTTATATTAGACGTATAATGTTTTTTTATTTATATGAATGCAAATATAATATTGGCTATATATTTTTTTTATACAGTGTGTGTCTAAAGAAGAGAGAGTGAGAGTTGTACGTAAGATTGTTACTAAAAGTATTCATTTCTATATATTATCAATTTCAGACAAAGAAAAAAAATGTTACACAAAAATGGATAACTTTGTGTATATTTTGCGATAGCGGACAAAAAAAAAACGTGCGAAGGGGGGGATGTAGTCGAGGTGAGAGAGTAGCGGAGACAAAAAGTTAAAAATGTTGCTACTCTGTTTTCTTCTTATCATGTATTTTCATATTCTGATTTCTACGTTCTTTTGTCTCTTCTGTTGTTCTTTGTTGTTGCAGGTCTGCCAGGTGCGCGTAAAATGATACCTGTCTCTTACTACATTTCGTACCGATTATCTGTTATTCTGTGCTGGTGTTTCTAGTTGTGCATTCTGTGGGATTAGTCAGTGCCTATATTATTAAATAGCAAACGCAAACACAAGTAAACGGAGGAGAAAAGAGAAAAAATGGAGAAAAGAGAATAAGAGGCAGCGAAAGAGACAAAGAGAAATATCTACTTATCTAGTACAAAATATGTAGAAACAAATTAAGATGAAAGTACTACAGGCATTTGAGTTGTACAACAGAAGAATTTAATTAAGGTACAACTTCTCTTTTCTTTTGTTTATAATATATTCGGTCTTCTTACCCGGTCGGTTACGCAATCATTCTCCCTAATGTAAAGAAATCTTTGATTTGTATTCGATACTTCATCCTTATAATGTTGATTAAGTATGTAAAAAATTCATTGGTAGTATATAAAATTATTGTGAGATTATTCTTACTTATACTTAAATGTCACTGTCACTTAACAATTCATAATCTTCCCAATCAGATACTCTATGGATATTTGAATTATTCTTTGATGTGCTTGTGATGGTGCTACTGATTACATCATTAAAATTATCACTGTCTTTTATAATTGTGACATTACCACTGGTATTATTATCTTCTTCGAAAATTAATGACGATAATAAATTATTTTTATGTAAATTCTGTTCTGAAAGAATAGGGGTTCTCTTTAAATATATGCAATCATCACCATTTAGTATAGTATTAATGAATTGGAATTTTTCATCAGTTGGATCATGGATAGAAATAGATTCTTGCTTTTCAGTGAAATTCATTGGTGTTGATAAAATTGGGCTTTCTTCATTAAAAGTATTGTACTTGATTGTTTTGGATTCCCCCACTTTTAATGGATACTTCCCTAAGGATAAATCTTTGATTTTATTAATTCCATCATTATAAGATAATAGAACATTTTTTGGAAGTTCTTTGGAAGTTTCATTAGTGATTCTAAAGTTTATAACATAATCGGTTTTAATTATATCAACACGTATACCATCTTTCTCTTCGTATATCTCTTCAGGTGTATCATTATTTCCTGCTTCTTTTACTAGCTTGGTCTCTGTTTTGCAGGACTCTTGAGTGTGTGTAGCATTACTAACATCAATATCGTTTTCTTTTCCTTCTATTTTCTCTATTTTTTCTACTTTTATAAATGTCTTCGCAATATTTAAATCTTCGATTTTTTTATTTGCAATATATTTTTGCCAGTTTATAAAACCATCCATGACCTCCTCTAATTGTGATACTGTATTCATTTTTGAAAAAAAATCGTATACTTTAGAATGTGTTTCAGGTATGTTTATAATGACATCTAGACTGTCACTTTCTTCTGTATTGGCTATTTTTTTTTCACTAAAAAACTGATCCTTCTCATTCTTTGTAATAGCAAGGTTTTCTAATTGTTTGATACATGATATTAATGTGTTCCATTTTTGAGTTGATATTACTATATTATCTTTGTCCACTACATCTATCTCAGTATCAGAACTTTGATTTTTGATAATATTTATTAAACCAGGACCTTCATTAGAACATCTGAATGAAAATTCTTCAAGACTCTTATCCGAGTCTAATTTAATCTCATTAGTGCAGCCTTTCAAAAGTGTCAAATCATTACTAAACAAACTTTTAGAAGTTATGGTGTATTTTGAAAATGTATTTTTTAACCCAAAGTACCTCTCAATCAGGTCACTTAGGAAATATTTGGACATAAATCTTATATCCTGTTCAAAAAATAATGTATTTTCATTAAATACAATATAAAAACGGCAAATTGAAATCATGTTTCCTTCAATTACTGCTTGCTAGAGCTAAAATATAATAAGCTTATAAGTTTGTTATTAGTTAATTAAACTTAATGTATTTAAAGATGGAAACTTCAAACTCCTTGAGATATCAATGTTCATATATATATATATATATATATATATATATATATATATATATATGTTTATA
>JAJLTH010000006.1:0-39974 GCA_030568035.1 Tetrapisispora nanseiensis | reverse complement strand
CAATTTTAAAATGTTATATTATTAAGTATTAAAAATTAAAAAAATATTATGACTTATCAATCAGCATATTAAACTGGGTCGAATCTTTAATAATGCTGTTGATGCTACTGTTGGCCCTTGAAAACAAAATCAGGGGGGTTAAAAGTGAATTGAGCTCTTCCTTTTTCATCAAATTTAGTAAAAACATCTGTGACATCTAAATTATGATTTCTAGCTTCTTCAATTTGTTGCTGTGAAACACCCATTGGATCCTTACATACCCATATTTTTGGGTCTTTTTCATTAACACATGGGTTAATATAGGCTTCCTGGCCGAACTTTCTTGAATATGCCACAGTTGCATTAAATGAATGAGGTAACCTCTTTCTCATCATTTCAAATTTATAAGCCCTTGAGGGGTGGAAGAAATTAATAAACCTTACTTTCCAATCATACGATCTGTTAATATTATCAGGGTAGGCATCCGGTTCATGTGTTAAAGCCGTCTTGTCGGAGTATACAGCACCAACATCAGTATTTTGAATTACAGTGCCTTTATATTTTTCTGTACCCGTATCTCCTAGGTTAGAACGATCCATACCCTCAAAATCATCGAAATGAAGCTTCTTGAAAGTATTATCACCTTTTACAAATGTAGTTTTCATTTTAGATGACGGTAAGTGACCTTCTAATTCTGGGTCACTTGTATTAATTTCTTGAACTGGCTGAGCATTTGCTTTATCAAGATCTGAATTTGAACTTTCTTGAGCATTTTCCAGATGTTCAGTTTCAACCTTTTTCTTCTCATTAGCATTTTCTATGTCACCTAAAATAGAAGACATGTTTGACTCTGATAGAGAATTACCATCATTAGAACCTGATTCATTAGATTCATTGGCATTTCCAACACTTAAAATATTGGCAGATTTCAGTTCATGATCAGTAGCTAAACGCATGGTTCCACTAACTCCATCTACTTCTACAGATTTTTTCACTTTTTCTCTCAGTTTTTGTCTCTCTTTTTCACCTAAGTCATCATTTGGATATTCCACACCTGGAATACCTCTTGCTTGATATATAGCACTAAGTGGAACTATATCAAATAGTGGTATAAATTTGCCTTTGAACCACATATGCATAAGAGCAGTGACCACAAGATAAAATGCTTCTAAAACAACACATCCCCAACTCTTTAACATTACGAATAAACCAATTAAACAAACTTCACTCATGTAGATACCTACAAATATATGAAATAGACCTTTGGGGTAATTTCTTCCTTTAGAATCGAGAGAAAACCCCATAACAAAGCTCAGATTGTATGTATATGCAATGTAAAGTAAAAGTAGTGCAAAACTACTAAACACTAACACCAATGGGGCAATTATCGAATAAGATATAAATATAACCATAATAATTTCAATTGTTGGGTATAGTACACCCATCGCAGGCTTTGACAAAGTGTTATAAGAATTCCATTTTTGTCTAGGGGTAGTAGAAAAAAGTTTGTTTTTAACATTTGAAATAACCAGGTTAATAATCTGAAGTAATGATCCAGTCGGAACTGTTAATCCCAGAAGTAGAAAATAACTTATATAGAAATTTGATGCCTTTGGTAAATTATTCGATAATAAGGTCATAGCTTGAGAAGGGTCGTCGATTATTTGAGATACGGTTGCAGAAGCAGACGAAGTTCCTGTTGTGACAATAAAGGCTTCGATCACTTGAAATGCAAAAAACCAACTGTGGCAATATAAATCGATTCTTTTATGAGTTATCAATCCCCTAAATTTACCAACAAACATAATCACTGGTGGAACCAACGACATTAAAAAGGCAAGCGCAACAGATGGCAAAATACCAGTAATTAAACCTAATAAGAAGTTTGGTAAATTGTTTATGAATTCTAAAAAGAAAATTTTATCAGTTAAAAAACTAATATTACTGATCATACCAACTACAGCAACTGGTATCGCCCAAAAAATTAACATTAAAACTAAGAATGTTGTTGCGAGACCTTTTTTAAGTTTTCTTTCTTTTGTGTTGAAATTCAGATTTGACCATATAATTTGATCTGTGGAATACCCTATGTACCTCTTATGGTAATTTTTTCTTCCTATCAAAAGATCTAACGTTTGATAAACCTTTTGAGCTTCTAATTGTGTATCAAATTGAATAAATGCCGTGTTTAAATAATCATGACTATTTTCATACTTTTGTTGCTTCTCTTCTATCTCTAGATTTTGCTCTGGTATACGTTCGTTTAAGTAATTAATTGTATTGACTTTTTTTCCTGTAATCCACTTTAGGAAAGAAGGCAATTTGGAGTCTACATAATGTTTTTCTCTTTTCTTATATGGCACATAGGTTTCTAGGTCTTCTGTTCTTCTTCTTCCATTTTCATATAATTTATTTTTAAATTTCTCATTTTTATCAGCCTTGAGTTTCAACTTCATTGATTTTTTAATCATCTTATTTAATGAGAGTTCATACCGATTAGAATCTTCTCTACGTTCCTTGCATAATTCTTCTAATTCTTTAACATTTTTAGCAATTTGAATTCTATTTGCCCTTGCAAATATCATTTCTAACTCGCCATTTTTATTCGGGTTCAGGTCTGTTAAAATAATTGTCCTAGAAGACAATAAACCATCATAAAGAGGCGATGTTTGCAACGAATGTCTAAAAATGACGTAATAATACAATTCTCTATAAATGATATAAATTATGACAGAGAACCAAATCCAAGACAAAAAAACATGAGCATAGAATCTATTTTTATTAGTGACATTTGACATAGAAAGTAATTCAAAACCTTTTAAATCTTTACCATTAGTGGCATTCACTGGGAGTAGTATTGGGAATAGAATAAAGAACGATAAAAATGAAATCATTAATACAATACCAATATATCTCAAAAAGAAATAACCGTCAACACTAGCATTCTGAATTAAATTAGAATGTCTTTTAGAAAGTAAAAATGGAACCCACTTAAAATATCCGGAAGGAACAGGGGCAGTTCTCTCTTCTTCTCTTATCGTATAAATATCCTTTAATGTGCGAGGCTCATAGGTTCTAGTGAATCGAGGCCTAAAATTGATGAATAGTACAATAAATATCAATGCAATAATTCCATTGAAGATTAAACTTGTCACAAACGCACTTGTCGAACTAGAATCTGCTGACATAGTCTCGAAATTGTTATTATCAAGGAGCTGGTATAAAAAATCTTAAATCTTTAAATATAACTCTCAGATCATAAATTTCATCGAATAATTTGAATTAATAATCTCAAAAGATACGGTTAAAAATGGATATTTAGAAAAATTTTAGAGACATGAAAAGATTGTATTTTTATACTTTTAGGAGACATAAATTTGTTAATATTTAATCTTTTTTCAAATGACATTTGCAATCGTTACATTATAGTTAGGTTGATATTAATTGAGTAAACAAAGTTGGCACACAGTATCATCATAGCATACCTTTGGACCCCTTAATGAGCATTATAATACTATATTGAAATTAGTGTAGTTTTTAGCTTGTTCATGATGTAAAAAAGATTTTGTAGAATAATTGGGTTCCTGTCGTATTATTATTATTCAATGGATTTAGAAAATAATTCACAATTCTCAAATGGTAATAGATATTAAAACAATAATGATTCCGTTCTCCGCGCTTTGTGTGATATTTTTAGGTAACATAAATCAGAATTTTTGAAAAATTACACATTTTGAGGTTTTGGAAATAACAGAAAAGTAATTACTGTCTTCTAACATGGATTATAACGTAATGTAAAATAAGGGTTTATCTGAAACAAATAAAACGTAATAGTCTCAAAATTACGTTTTAGTTTTTCTGTAAAGTGCATGCTAATACCGAGTCTGTCTTACCTGTCCACCAACTTACGTTAAATAACTGTACGTTGGCAGAGGGACTCACTGTAACGCCAGTATTTCCTAAGAATACGGAACCGACAGTTATTATCAGACTATTAACTAAGTCATTTCTTTTTAAGAGTTGGTTTATTACATTAGCACCACCTTCTACCATTATTGAATTGATATTGTATTCGTCTTTTAATCTGTTGAAGAGTATTTTCCACTCAATGTTGGTAGACTCATTATAGACTAAGTATTCTATTTCTTTTGATTTGTTACCTTCCTCTGGAAGTTCTTTCACAACAACAATTGGAGGCTTGCCATTTTTTTTAAAGTAGAGGTTTTCCATTTTGGATCCTCTAAAATCCCATTCCCTTTCAAGATCAATTATTATTGGTCTTGGAGAATATTTGTGAAGTTCCTCTATCTCATTAAAGGGATTCCATTTACAATTCAGGCCAGGATCATCTGCTAAAGCAGTCCCAGTTCCGATCAATATTCCATCATGGTGATATCTTAAATAATGCGTCATAGTTTTTGTTTCTGGATGTGATATAATCGTCCTAATACCAGGTCCATTTGATATTTTGGAGTCTAAAGATTGTGCGTAAGTTAGTGTTACAAACACATCATCAGATTCTAATTCTTTTGGTAAATAATCCTCCAAGAATTTTGGAAAGCGTTTGTCCAAACTTTCCAATGACATAATGAAATTATAAAAAGCCTAGTAGATAATTTAATGTGTATATAACTTTTGAGTTAACACATAATTATCTTCATAAGGTAGCCAAAATGACATAATTATACTCCATAACACAACATATATTTCATGATGTTATATGTTTATATATGGAATATTTTCATTTTTTTTCACCTTGTTACGTTATTTTGATTTTAGCGATGATGTTTTAAAAAAACCGATGGCTACGCGCAACTACCTTTAAAATATTACAAAACAGAAGTATCATATAGCATTAATAATGTCATTTAATTAATTATCTGTATAATTTTGGCCTAAGATATATATATATTTATACATATGAATATTTATTAATCATGTGGGGAATCTTCACCATTGTTCGTATTTATTGATGCATCTTACTTTCTCTGGCCATGCTAGTTCAGGTTCTTTTGGAACAAGCAAAGTCTTTGAGATCAATGGCATCATTTTTGGAGTAACTCTTCCTAACCAGATTAAAGTGGCAGACCTTCTCAAGTAAATTTGCACATTTGCTGCAAATTTATGACCACCAACGTGGTTTATATACTGTACATTGACACCATCTTTCCTTAAATCAGAGTTATCTCTAAATAAACCATAATATTGTAATTCTTTATCTAATGTTTTCTTTAGATATGGGGCTGTAACACCACATCTTTTGTCTCTTGTTCTATGCGAGCAAATAAAGACAAAAGCAGATTCTTTAGCTTCTGATAAGTAAGATTTTTCCGATAATAATTGTTCCCTGGTTGTTTTTCTGGATAAAAGATAAGGAACTAGATCGTCCAATATTTCATTTACTTTGTCTGCTTTAAGATCGTTTATCCATAGAAATTGTGGTAATAGTAAGACATTATTCTTTGTTCCTTTCATAACTTCAATGTCCATAATGTTTATAGGTAATGAAGTTACATTACAAACCATTGAATCACCTTCACCTATAGTGGAAAACTTATCCGAATTTGTCTGGCACCATTGACTAATATTTGCTTGTATAGTTCCAGGTTTTTCATTACAAGCATCGTGAGCCCAATCAGTTTGTGATGTAGGTACAATAAACTGGATTTTAGGAATTTTTGAAGAATTAAATAAAGGCGTAGAATAATCAAATTGAAGTTTTCTGTAAACTTCTTCCCCTTCTTCAATTTCATCATCACAATTGGAACATGATGCTTCATCTCGATTACTGGAATCACAAACTTTAATAATTGATTCAATTTTATCTAAATCATTTTCCGAAATACCTGCTTCTTTGATGACTTCAATTTTACTCATTATATCTCTTTTGTTATTTACAGTATATGGAAATTTAATTATTTTTAATCTTCAATTGAAATATATGAAACCTAAATTATCTGAGAATTGTTGTAATGAAAAAAAAAAAAAATATTATATATGTTTCTATTTCCTAATATTATTTGGTGCTTATGGAAATTGAATCAAATAGTTTCTTGAGGTCTAGTAACAAATGTTTGTAACCGTTCAGTAAATAAAATTTTAAATATATTAATTGATAATATATTTATATAGAATAGCAAACTGAACAAAAATTTTAATAAAACAGATGAACATGAAATATTCGTTATAGAGAGTTGATAGTTTGATTATATTCTCTCTCTATTTGTGAAGGGTGTGCCTCTGTGGGTGTTTTTTTATCTCCAGCCTCGGTAGATAACCTGAAAAAATGAGAATGTTATGAGCCGATTTTTTCATTTTTCTCATTACTTTCCCTCTTTGCAATATAATTAATAGTAGACGCCGCTTAACTCCGTTCTCACGATAACTCTTAATTCCGTAAATTCTTGGCAAACATCAGAAGTCATCTAATTTCAGAGGTTGATAATGATAGTTATTCTTATCATCTCAGTCAGAGTATATACAATATTTTGATTTCTATATATTTATGTATTTAAATTTAATAGTTGAATTGACCTTTTTATATTTTAATATTTACTTTAATAAGATATACATGTTTGTGTGTACAATAATTCAAAGATGAAATTCTATAAGTGCTGTATATTTATATTAGTGTTTACAGTAACATATCGGTGATACATTTAATAAATTTATTATTAGTCTTTTCAGATTCGTTTGACATATCACGTAATAATTGTTGGATTTTTAGGTGACTGGTTTCTTTTGTTATATTTTCGGGTTTATCTAGACCTTCTTCTTTGCATTTTTGCACCCAACTTTTCAGTAAAGTTCTTAATTTCTCATTACCTTCATTTATCTCTTGAGGACTTAATTTTAACTTCTTCACTTCATTATTTGTTGATTTAAGATCTTCAAGTTCATTAGCTTTACGTTTAGCCATTTTTATGATCTTTTTTGGGAATTGAACAATTTCTGCAACGTGGATACCAAAAGATTGATCAGAAATACCAGGCTCAACTTTGTATAATAAGGTGATATCTTCATTATCTTTATCACCTTCGAGATTTGCAGTAATACTACTAACATGTGCAACAACATGTAAATTCTTAATATTAGGTAATTTTTCTTCTAAAGATGTTAGTTCATGAAAGTGGGTTGCAAAAAGAGTAAAACAACCAATTTTTGTCGCTATATGCTCTGAAATAGCCCAAGCGAGACCGAAACCGTCGTATGTACTTGTACCTCTACCTAATTCATCTACAATGATTAGAGAATTAGGTGTTGCGTTTTTTAAAATTGAAGATGTCTCTAACATTTCAACCATAAATGTTGACACACCCTTTAACTGAGAATCCCCAGCACCAACTCTACATAAAATAGCATCAACAACTGAAATCTCAGCTTCATCACAAGGAACAAAACAACCAATTTGAGCCATTAACGATATGACCCCGACTTGTCTAATATATGTGGACTTACCACCCATATTAGGACCTGTTATTATCATGAAGTCGCTTGAGTCTTTAATTAACTCTACGTCATTCGAAATAAAAGTCAAATCATCTTGAATCTCTAGAACAGGATGACGTGAGCTTTTAAGAATTGTTCTCCTATCAGATTGCTCTAACCCGTGCATCTTTGGTCTAATATATGGAATTGGAGCATAAGAAGACGCATGAGCAAAGGAACATAATACATCTTGGTTAGCTAGAACCAAAGATAATTTTTCAAGCACTGGTGTATAGGTAAGAGTAATACCAACAATTTCCTTAACTAGTGCAGATTGTTGCTTCTCATATTCTTTCTGTAAAATGGCAGTTTCCTTTGCTATTTCTTTTAGTTCCCTTGTGCTAAAATAAATACCAGCTTTAACTGTCGATAATTCAATATATTTTTTATGTTTACGAAGCTCTTTGGCATCGTTACGTGTTAATCTCATACACCAACCATGTAAATGGTGATTTTCAAGTTTTAACTTCTTTTCAATATCAAACCCTAAATTATCAGCTGCTTCTAAATGAGCGGCATGTATTTGATTTCTAAGTTCATCTAATTCTGTTCTTAGTTTTGCCAATTCTTCATTAAATTCAACTTTGATCATAAATTCATTGTGAGTTTCGTACATATCTAAATCAACAGTAGTTTCAACCATTTCTTCAAACTTCGTTAAAGGGTCAACATGTTGTTTAATAGGAGTAATCCAAGTTTGTTTGACAAGTTCCTTTAAATTCTCAGTAATATCTTCATCAGAAGCATCCAAAAATGATTCTAATAATTGTAAAATATCTGGTACTTTTTTGCTAAATTGGTAGATTTTTAAGATATCTTCCAAGTTACCATTCTTTGTCAACTTTTTGGTTATTCTACGTACATCTGGAATGGTAGGTAAATATGTTGTCTCCAAAGTCTCCCTTAACTCCAACTGATCCATTAAAAACTCAACTAAGTCATGTCTTTTATTGATTTCTGATAGATCAGTCAATGGTTGTTTTAACCATTCGTTCAAAAGTCTGATACCTGCTTTAGTTTTACAGTTATTTAGCAATTGGAATAGAGAGGAAATTTTTGATTCATTACTATTGCTGTAACCATTTGAGGCAGCAATATTGGATTGCATATATGATTGTGCATTATTGTTAGGAAACAAGTTTAAAGCATTAACTGCAGAGGCGTCTAATTTCATGATATTATTGATTGAATATTCAATTAGTTCAAATTTCCCAACTCTTTGTTGATCTTGTAACAAATTTAAGTAATTTAATAATGCATTGCATGCTCCTAATGCAAGATTAGAAAATCGCTTAGGAAGCGATAAGGATAAATCATCACCCAGCAATTTTAACAAGTCACTTTCTATATCCTTGGTTTGAAATTCTGAATTTTTTACTAAAGTAACAACACAATTACAACGATCTAACACACTAGTGATTTTTTTCAACTCATTGGTATTTGATTCATTTTTAGCCAGTTCGGGTACTAAGCATTCTCTCACACCTAGTTGAATTAAACAACTTTCCAAATTTGAATATACTTCATTATCAACTATGTCCATCATACCAATCTTTTGATTGCTCGTATCAATGAATGCTAATCCAAGCGTACAATTACCATCCTGCGAGTTTAGTTGGATCTTTAATGAAGCAAGGATGACTGGGGTATCGACAGTAATGTTCATAAGATCTTCAACTTGATCAATATTACCTGGGGAAGCACATTTTAATAAATTCCAATTTTTATCGTATATTTCCACTTTATAACCTAATTCTAATAAACAATTTTTCAATAATGTTCCAACAACTTGGGTAGATAAGGTAGCGTATTGTTTTGGTTCCAAACCAAATCGTTTGCTTGTACCATGATCAAGATTACAATCTTTTAAAACAGATTGAGTATGATAAACGTTATCAGCTACAAAAACAGCATCTGAACCAACTACGGTATAATAATCACCACGGTCGGAAATTCTAATTGTGCTCTCTTCTTTATCGGGTAAGGAAGTGAATTTATTATAGAAACCCCTTTCATCATTAGGAGCAGAAAATTTCAATTCAGGTCTATTAGAAGACATCTTTCCATATGTATCGATAAATATATATTCTATTGTTATAAGTAAAAACGAAAAATTCTGTATTATTCACCTAATTACTTTTTATCTTTAACAGTATTATCTTAATATTTTATTATATGATGAATAAATGAAATTAAACGATAATTAAAACAATCCATTTGATATGTGACACGTTCAATCAATCATATATATATATATATATATATGATTGAATGATATTAATTAAATTTGAATAAAAATGAATATAACGCGTCACTTAGATTTAAACATCAAATTTCAAGAAGGTTCCTTATATGGGATGGTTCAATATCAACTATTCTTAAATTTTTAAAATGCTGCGAAGAGAAAAAAAAAAAAAATTGCGATGCCTTTATAGTTTTAAATTAATAATTTATAGAGATTGTGATTATGTGTGTAATTTACAAATAAGTTTAAAATAAATTAGTCTCTTGAAGCTAATACAAGTCATATATTATTAGTTGGTTTTTTTATGGAACGTTATTAAATTTAAACATTAAATTATATTTATAGGTTTTACAGTATCTTCAAGAAATTAAGATAGAACTAGAGTACTGTCAGTTTGGCGGACCTTATATAATTCGATAGTCAATTTTAGAATTTCCAAATATCTAGCATGAATGTTTTTGAGGATGGCCCAAAAATTTTTAAGATATTTCAAGATGAACTAGATTTGACTGCAAGTGCGCATATCCACTCTTTATTGCTGGATTTAAATCTGTCAAATTATAATAAATTACAACCACAATTGTTTTACTACTTGCAAGAATCTTCTGACTATGCATTTTTGAAATTTTGGAAGACTATTTTATCAATAAATTCTGACCTTTTGGTCAATTCTAATAAATTATTTGCTGATTTATGTAATAGCACGGATGATTCAATGGTTATGATCAGATTATTTTATGAATCGTTAAAAGAATTAACTTTTATCTCCAATTCAAGAGTAGAACTTTTAACAAGAAATGTATTCAATGATACTTTAGAGAATATAACTAAAAATTTAAAATTTACTGATATTACGAAGCATTTGGATCCAATTATTGATTATAAGATAAAGGATTCTTTAAAACTGGCATTCAATTTAACAGAAAATGAGATAGATTATAAAAATATGATAAACTCAGAACCTAAAGAATTAGCATACCTGTTAAGGGCAGGAAATATTATAACATTTTGGTCAGATTATGTCATGTTACTTGATTTCAATGAAGATGAAACAAAAATACAATTACTAGCTGTGCTAATATCAAGATTATTAACATTCGATGATTCAGTTAGGTTTTTATTACTACCAAATCCTGAGAGCTCTGGATCAACTGGTAGTAATGAAAAAATGAATGACCTAAAAACCAAAGCCTCACATTTATTAAAATATAAAAACCTAGATTGGAAAAAAGTATTTGAATTGGTCAATGAATCGCTTCATATGCATAATTTAAAAGATATAAATTCAGTATCAATATCATACCTAATAAAATTGTTTTCTGAAGATGTTATATGCAGACAATTTTTTGCATGTAATTGGGAAAAAGAATTAATCCTTATTTTCCTCAATTATATCAAAGAATTTGAGAAGGAAATTAATTATGATACGATTTTATATGAGCAATTAATGAGTGAGATAGCATTTGAGCATGATGACAAGTCGATATTACACTCTGAAATACCTATATTTGCATTTTTTGGTTGTAACGTATACATGAGATTTGTTTTGAGTAAAGATAAAACTACATTGGCAAAAGAGTTTATACAACTAGCTTCTGATATAGAGACATTTCCTGATTATTACATGTTATCGGTATTAAATGATACAACTCATATCCTTTTATCAGCTAATAATATGGAAACCTATTCTGAATTTGTAACCAAGTTACTCGATAATATGCTCACAAAGAAGCCTCCGGTTGAAAAATATTTTTTCCAAAATATATTGGACATGACTCAACTTTCTATTCTCCTTAAAATAGATAAAAAAGCTGAAAATTATTTAAATTATTTTAAAAGGAATTTCAATTCTGTAAATATGCTGGAAAATTTTCTGTCAGTATTGGATTTCAATGAACTTTATATTTTATTGAAAAATGCAGATGATAAAGAATTTCAAATTATATTATGCCAACTAAACGAAAAATTGAATGACACAAATATCGAGACTCTGCTGGAACAACTAGAAATGATGACAAAGACAAGAACTTGCGAATTTAATTCAAATTATCTTGGCATTATTATTTTGGTAATCCGAAAGTTTTTATTAAACAACTCTATTAAAAGCAATTTTGAAGATATTGAACTAAACTTGTTAACCTGTTTCCCTGAAATTATCATCAACGACAATTCGCATCAAGTTGAATTAAATATGAAAAAACATATAATTCGAAAAAATATTGATACCATGATACAAAAAAAGCTACGATTGTTTTATAAAAAGCAAATATCAGTGGATGACCTATTAAATTATTTACGGGAAAAGAAGATGAGTGGGCTTATCGAAGATAATGAGTTTTTCTACTCTTTCATATATTTTTTAATATTTGAATCTCAATTTTTTTCTAAATATCCAAGTCAAGCACTAGATTTAACGGCAGAATTGTTAGGATATATAGTCAACACTCATTTGGTAGAACTTTGTCCTTTAGATGTTTTTTGCAGAATTATAGTAAATTGTTGGGAAAGCCCAAGTGAGCGAATGAAAAGATTTGCATATATTAGTGGAAATTTAATTGATGTCAAGAATATTAACACATTTAGTAAATACCTCGATGTAATAAAAAATGATATTCAACATAATACATCTGATTTAATAGAGTCCAATGACGTAAGTACGAGCAGGTCTCCCGACACTGTCAATGACACGCAAAGAAAAAAAAATATGAAAGAAATTGGTTTTCCAATAAGAAGTTATTTCAAGAAGATACCTTATCCTGAAGGATTCGAAGAAGAAAATATACCGAACAAGGTATCAAATAAAATGAAGACCTTAATATCTGAGTTGACAACAGAGAACTATGATAAATCTTTTGAAAATTTGAAAAAACTTCTGTCTCCTAGATTTTATAAAAGATTTTTTTCAGATATTTTATTAGAATTTATTCTAAACAGGAAGGAGCTAAACTTGTTTCAAAAATTAATATTTGACTTTAAGTCAGATTTACTTATTGATTGTATTATAAATGAAACGTGCCAAACCCTGATTGTATACTTTGAAGCTAATAACTTTAATGTTATCGCAATAACCCCATTGGCTTCTTGGTTTGGTTTGATAACTATAGGTCAAAATAGAGGCATCGAAAACGATATATTTTTTCTTAAGAAGTTACTCCATGATGTTCGTGATATAAAATTAATTGAAAGTGTTATCCCAGTAGCATGTCATATAATTGTCCATATCAAAGATTCAGAAACATTTCAAATTCCAAATTCATGGTCACTTTCAATTCTAGAGGAGTTATATCGTATACAAGAAACTCATGAATTGTCTCTACCTAATATATTTGAAATTGAATTTCTATTTAAGAGCTTGTTTTCTAATTTAAACGAATTCTTCAAATTATTGGAAATAAAAAATGACGATATTTCAAATAATAGAATATCCAAAATGATAGATGTTACAAAGGAAAAACCTGAAATCGAAATCTTTTCTTTACCAAAATTTGTTGACCTAAAATTGAAAATTGATAAAATCAGTAACAATATCATTGCAAAATCGATATATAAGATAGTTACTAGTTTAATTGGTAGCTCATTGTTTATTAATAATATTAAACTAAAAGAAAGTTTCAATATGGCAATTTCAAGAAGTGCATATACTGTAATATCAACTTTATATGAAACTAACTTAAAAATTTTATTACAGCAATGTCTAGAGGACTTTAATAATGATACACCAACTGTCGTAGACAAAGAGAGCATAATTATACGCATTATTAGAATTATTGATAAAACAGATCTCAATTTAATCATTGTTGACTCTAATTCATCATTCATAGAAAATATAAGCCAAAATACGATATTGCTATGCTCAATGAATACTCCTAATTTATTGAATATTGATGATAGTATTCACTCGGCTGTAGAAGAAAATCTCAATATATTAACAAATGGATTCACTGAAACGCTTTTAACTTTATTCTTCTATGAGAGTGTTAAAGTTCTATCAAAATATTATCAAACTCTTATTTCTTTATTAGCTAATGATAATTTTGCGGATGAAATATTTTGGGCTGTTAGTAAATTAAGAAATAATATTAATTTGAATGGGATTTTTATGAACACTTCGTTATCAAAAAAAAATGAAGAAGCAGATCACCAAGTTGATAAATTTCAGACCAAACATGAGGTTAACGCAGCATCTAATAATTTTGGCACAGGGATTGAAAATGTACTTGATCACGGTAATGTTTCGTATATCCATATAATAAGTGTTTATTTGGCAAACTTGAAATCGAACACATTAAATACTCAACAGGGTGCTCTGAGTTTGGAGAATATAATATCAATAAATATTCAAATTTGTACCCAAATATTGGAAATAATATCAAAGCATGATAAAAGTGGTGAGATTAGAACAATGGTATTCAATGAGATATTTCAACTTTATATGGTTACCCCAAATATAGTTCTAAAGGAAATTTTGCTTATGTTATTGAAGGAGTTAGTTAAGGGATCTCATAGTTTGAAATCTCATTTAAATATTTGGTTTTCTAAAAATCTCATCCAATATCCTATGTGCGTTGAAGTTTTAGAAAAATTCACGGAAGAAAATATATTAATTATTAATGATATTGATTTCATAATGTCGTCAATTTTACTTCAAAAAAGTTCTATTGGATTTGATATTGTATTAGGTATCTTCAATCAGGTTTTAAGATTTAATAAAAAATTAATTTTAAAATCTTCTCTAATTTCTACTATTGAAGCCCTGTCGAATAATGATCATCCAATTGCTAATAAATTATTGCATTTATTGGATTCTTATTCTTTACTGTCTAATAATAATGATAAATATACATCCAGACAAGATGGTTATTCTTCTGTGTTTGCTGATTTTGTTGCATTGACTAGAACATATTCAACAGATACTAAAAATATTCAAGTCTTCATAAAACAAATTTTTGAGAAAAACGTTATAAGAAATTCTGATGATTTGAATTATTTTTTTAAATATTCAATTCAGTTTGCACGGTTCATGTTTGAAAATAATTCAGATAAGAAAGGTGAATTTGTTGCTGTCGATGCACTAGTAAAGTTTGTTGTGAATCTGATACAGCAGATTCACTCAAATAATTCGTATAGAAAGGATATTCTAGAAATCTTTTTTTGCCAAGTGATTTTTAATTTTAACCAAACTTATAATTTGAACCAATTTAATGAAAGATTTTATTTTAGATTGTTCTCGTCATTATTATCTGAATGGAGGAAGTTATCAGATAATAGATTTTCCGATATTGATGATGAAGTTGATAAAGCCGAATTAGAAGATTTTTCCTCAAGTTTTGACTCAAGTTTCGTTATTATGTTACATACATTTCAACCTCTATTATATCCTGGTTTTTTATTTTCTTTCGTTGCTTTAATATCTCATAGAATGTTATTGCCTATTTATCTTGGTATTGAAAAAAATTGGAATAATATCACATTACTTTTTGGAGATGTTTTTAATTTTATTGATGCTTATGCTAAACAATCCGATTATGTCACAAAAATTCTTGAAGTCATCAAAAACGGGTTAATTAACATATTTATTAATATATCAAATGACCATCCAGAGTACTTGATCTCTAACCACTGTGAATTAATTACACTATTGCCGGATGATTCTTTTGAATTAAAAAATATAATACTGTCTGCTTCTCCTATTGATGTTTCAGAATACCGAAACACAATTGAAGAGATACCAGACTGTTTAGTAAATATCCAACCGCCATATATGTTTAAAGAACTTGAGCTTACTGTATCTAAGATAAGAAAGCCACTAATAAATTATTTGAGAATGCCATCAACATCTTTGCTGAAACCAATTGAAGAATTTTTGCGCCTAACATACCTTAAAAAAGTGAATGGAGTAGGTTATGATGTGACAACAGTTGATATGAGGAGATTAAGATTTGTAATATTGTTTGTCTTGAAACAAGCAAGTGAAGAGGTAGAAAAGTTATCTTATAAGGTTGTCTTTAATAAGAATTCTTCATATTATGATTTATTTAAATCTTTGATCAATTCTGCTGGTGCAAATGGGCTTGAAGTCATTTATATGATAATAACGGTTTTGTTTGAACAATTAAGGTATCCAAACATACATACTTATTGGTGTATTTGGTTCCTAGAAAATATTTTTCAAACCCCTATAGAAAATACCAATTCAATTCTAAGGAAAGATATTCAAGAAATTATATTGAGATGTTTAACAGAAAGACTCGTTCTCACGGACAGAGGACCATATCCATGGGGTTGTATAGAGTTGTTAAATCACCTGAATAATTTGAAAGATATAAATATTTGGGAGCTAGAATCCATTAAAAGTAATCACATTATAAAAACAAGATTACAACAGCATTTATAGAGATTTATAGGATATATAGAATTTGAAATGATTTTAATTCTTATTATTAAATTTTGAGGGTACTTCGATTTCACTGAAACTTATTCAATCCACTAATTTGGCCGAATCAATAAGAAAATTAATTCTTTATAATAATTAGAATTTACTTCTTGTTCATTAAGTTTATTTCACAATCATATTAAGTTCTGGATTTAATTAAATAAAGTCCTTTAAATCTTGAAATTACAGTATCTCATAAGCCTGTAGTATGTTTACGCATAAGGCGGACTTTATGCGAAGGGTATTCTAACCGAATTCTCATGTTGGAATCAAAAGAGATATCAACATCATTGAAAACATTAATTAAATACTTACATATTATGTATTAAAGACTGTTATTTCGATATTGGTAACTGGTGTTAATCTTTTAAATCAAGATTCTTCATAAACGAGCACAGCATATAAAACTATAAAAAAATAATATAAATAATTTATTAATGATCATTCATACGATTAAAGAAAAATTATTCAAACTTTTTGGTGTTGCTGATAATGATCTTGGAGCTCAAGTACGTTCGAGAAAGCCTGCTAATACATCATTTAGGCAGCAACGTTTGAAAGCATGGCATCCTGTATTTTCACCTCAGAATGTCCTACCATTATTACTTATCCTAACGTGCATATTGGCACCAATCGGTATTGGTTTAATTATTAGTGTAATTAATGTTCAAGATCTAGTTATAGACTACACTACTTGTTCGATAGAAGCATCTAGTTTTTCTTTTTCTCAAATACCAGATGAATATTTAAGTTATCATTTTAAAAATAAATTGCAAATAAGACCAACTTGGAAATTAATATCAGAATCAGACTCAGAGGAAATAGCATGCCAACTTCAATTTGAAATACCCAATGATATAAAAACACCAATACACATATATTACAAGTTAACAAACTTCTATCAGAATCATAGAGAATATGTAGATTCTATAGATATTGACCAATTGAAAGGAGATGATATTATATTTTCCGATTTAGATGATAAATGTGATCCTTTCAGAGAATCAAATGGCAAAACCATTTATCCTTGCGGTGTAATAGCCAATTCAATGTTCAATGATAGTTATGCAACTGAATTTGTTGGAGTTAGTGGTACGGAAAATTATAAATTAACTACAAACAATACCGCATGGAGTACTGACAAGCATAGATATAAAAAAACAAAGTACAATATTGCAGATATAGTTCCTCCACCAAATTGGTCCAAAAGATTTCCAGATGGATATACTGAAGATAATTTCCCAAATCTACATACCTGGCAGGAATTCCAAGTTTGGATGAGACCAGCAGCATTACCAGACTTTCACAAGTTAATTTTAAAAAATGAAACGTCAACTCTGCCAAAAGGAAATTATACTTTTAACATTGGTTTAAATTATCCAGTTACTTCTTTCGAGGGCACTAAATCCTTCGTTTTTACTTCAAATAGTATTGTGGGAGCACGAAATATTGCATTAGGGGTGCTGTATCTTATAGTTGCTGGTGTATCAACTTTATTTGCATTTGTGTTTCTCCTGAAGGTGCTAGTATCACCAAAGGAACATAACGATCATCAATATCTTCGAAATAACCCTGCAAATGTTGGTAATACAGGAAAGTTAGAGCTTCCGGTTAGAGAAATACTTTAACTCATAACAGTGTATCTTTATATAAGTGTTAGTATCGTGTTGAAAAAAATTTATATATTGAAAACAAAACTATCATAATATTAAGCACATTCAATTCGAATGCTATCCAATACATTCTCTTTTATGAGATTTAGATAATTATATGATGAATATAAGGAATATTTATTTGTTAAAAAGTTCATTAATGTTAATTCCTTAAATGCAAAACGATTTATAAATTTAATTTGTATCAACGTATATTTATTGTTGGAATGCAAAACCATTTCTATTCTGTTGCCTCTTTAATCTATCACGCATCATAAGAGAAGAAGATGAGTGAGATCTTTCTGGATCTGGACCAGACTTTTTGTTTGTCTCAGATTTATTATTTGCAGTTGAACTTTCTTTAGCAACATCACCTCTTGGTAAAATGTTGCTCGAGGTATTTATATTATTTGAAATATTGTGTGAATGCTTTTCAGTTCCTGAACTGTAAATACTTTGAAAAGACATACTTGCAGTGGGTCTTTGTTTAAGTTTGGGTAACTCTTGTTTTGTTGCGTGGTGTTCAGGTTCCATCTCAGGTTCCATCTCAGGTTCCTGTAGGATATTTTTGTAAGTATTCTTGTTACGATTTGATGTAAATAAAGATGAACCAAAGGAAGATGGCTCATTTTTCTTATTCAGTTTCTCTTGGTGTTCTATTTGTTTCTTTAATATTTTATTTTCATCTGGAAGGTCCTCTTTATGTCCTAGCCATCCTGGGAACCCTTGAAAAGGTTCTTGCTTTTCATAGAATTTGACAAGGGCCTTATGAACTATGGTCGTCTCAACAGATTTCCCATCCATATCTGACTTCACAGATAATTGAGATAGTGAAGCTGATAAGGATTTAGTTGACTTAGTAAATTTATTCCATATGTTATCGGGATCAGATTTCATATCATGAGCACTCATTTTCAAATTGTAAAAATTGGGTATCTGATGCTGTGGTTATTAATTTTATTATTCTCTATTTGTTCTTATAATTAATATAATGGATATTCTATCAATCAACCAAAATAATGTTAAAACAAAAATTATATATATAATTAACTACTTATACTGTTGTCAATATTATATCTAATGCAGATTTGTGGGGCTTTTACATGTAATTGTGGATAATTATTCATTTCCTTTTTAATACTCATTTTTCAGAGCTCGTAAATATTCCTTAAATTATTACATATGTAAGAATCATGTGATACATAACATTTGACAAATTATAAGAAGACAGCATCTTATCTCATCTCATTATGAGTAGCATAAATGATTGTATGACAGCTTATAAATCAATATATTTGAATATTAAATTGCTTTTGTATTTAATCTATCCTAATACTAATGTGTAAGTAATTGAGGTTGCAGGAAGGTGACATTGTATGGAGAATTCGAATTTTGTTTAATAATGATTTTTAAATATAGGCCATATATAAGTTTATGTATTTATATGTTTATAATATTTATGATATTTATGTGATGTTAATTTTTTGAAAATTGGAATTATATATCGTATTCAATTGATTGTTTTCTCTACTAAGTAGATGCCGTATTTTTCTTTTAGTTCCTTCATGATTGGGTCGTTAATCTCTGGGGAATATGGTGCTAATAGCCCTGGGCCCTTGATTTGGCCATTTAAGACCATCTGAGTAGCGATCGCAACTGGGTAACCCACTGTTGCAGCCATAGAACTATAACCACCCAACTTACCGTAATCTACTAAAGTTGATGTTCTGGTTTCTTGTTTACCATCAGCCCATTCAATACCAAATTTATGTTGTAAAACAACCATATCACGTTCATTTTCTGTATATTGCATCAATTCTTCTAGTGTTGAACATAGAGTATCTAATGCATTACCCTTTGGTGTAATTGGAGTGTCTGAGAAAAAACCTAACCATTGGAAACCGTCTAAAATTCTCTGTCTATCTTCGTTAGATTTCCATTCAGTTAACGTATCAATTTGTTTTATTAGATCTTCTTTGGATGAAGAGTTGCTATTTAAATATTGATGTAGAGCTTCATTCCATGCAATTGGTTTAGAAAAAATATCGTTTTCAGTATCCTTTAACATTCCCATATCAACTAAAACTTTCACAAATTCTGGGAAACCTTGATATCTTAATGTACCCCTAATAACAGTTTCAGCTTCTGGGATTTCATATAATTCTTTGAAAGTGGTAGAATCTCTGTTTGGATAGCAGACAAAAGCATAGCCTGGATAGATGAAATATGGCTTAGCAGAGCTCATCAAATCTTCAGAGCTAACTTGAACTAATTTATTGTCTTTATAGTATTTAGCAGAGTTTCTTAAAGCTAATAGAACACCTCTTGAAGACCATGAAAACTTGTAACCTAGTGGATTATCAGAATCTTCTGGAGCTGGTAAACCCCCACAATAAGAGATGAAAGACGTGATCTTACCGTTTTTCTTATGGACTTCGTCGATAACTTTAACTGCATATAGATGATCAATACCTGGATCTAGACCGATTTCGTTCATAACGGTGATTCCGGCTTCTTTAATTTCAGGTTCTAACTCTCTTAGAGCTGGAGAGATATAAGAAGAAGTTACGACATCTTTTTTCAATCTAATTGCACTCTTCACAACATTGGCATGGAAAATGTATGGGATTAAAGAGATGACTATATCATTTTGAGCCAAAGCGGCATCTAAGGCAGCATCATCTGTTACATCCAATGAAATTGCTTTTGAACTTGTACCCTTAGCTAATTCTTGAGCATTTTTTAAAGTTCTACAAGCAACGGTGACTTGAATATCACCGGAGTTCGAAAGAACATCTACAACAGGTTTTGCAACGAACCCAGATCCCAATAATAAAACGTTCTTAGTCATTTCTATTCTAAACTGCTTGTTACTTTGATAATTGGAATTGCTTGTGTCTTTTGTTTTTGTATCAATGTAGTGTATTTGGTACAATCACACTATGGTCCACTGAAATTAGTTATATAACTGTCTACAGCTAAATCTCAAAATTTAAAAAAAAAAAGAGGATATAGAATATTATATAAGCTCTTATATCAAGAGAGATAATTAAAGTAATGGGAAAGAATAATTTGATAATTTCTAACCCACATTTATATATAAAAAAATTTTAACTAATTAATGAAAAAAAAAAAAAAGATATCCAAGTGATGAAACTATATTCCTTGTGAAAGAGGATGAGTCTTTACATGGAAACCTCTTTGATGAATCAATCAGATACCAATCATCCACTTACAAATTTCATTGCACGTCATCTAGTCCCAATAACGTTTACAGATATACATCATAACCTTAAATGCATACACTCACTTCGAGAGAAGACAGATAATTAAATTCAACATTTCATCATCACAGTACTAGAATCTAAAATTCCATCTAAATTTCAAGAATAGACCTCATCGAATCCTAAAATATTATAGAATACAGGTGGAAATTGGCTTCACATCTTAATGAGTTTCGAAATACATAGCATCTCTAATAATTAACATTATGAAGGTAGGGGAGTGTCTCTCTTGTATTGTATTGTAACGCAATACCTCATAAATCTTGATCGTTACACGTAATGGTCCATTGATTTCAAAGTACAAAAATTTGGAAAGCTTCTGAATTTTTTAAATATCTCGGAATTTTTTTTTCACTAACGATATTTTACGGTGGTAAAAAAAAAAACATTTCCCATTGGAATTTATTATGGTGATGTATATTTTGTTAGAGTCATAATTAAGTGAGTGGGTATTGTATATTGTTTAAAACTAACTGTTCATTTGCTATTGCTATAATGTTGGATTCATTAAGTGAATCGGCTGATAAATAAGATTTAAGGTATTCAATAATGATAATATTTTATAATGGTATAGTGAATAATTTTAGTGATATGCGTCCAAAATGTAGGAGTGAGTCACTTGATGGTTACTCATAGAAATAAAAGGTCAAAGCTTAGTGATGATGATATCTTGAAGGTCGATGGAATTAGACAAATATATTTTCAGCATAGAAATTGTGATCTTCAATCACATTAGTACTCTCCCATAAATTTCTTTGATATATAAACCATTGTGGTAATTTTTGTTCAGAAGGTATTTGTATTACCACTGTATTGTGATCATTCTCATTAGTCGATGTTTGATTTATTGAATCAGCTAATTTTGGTTCTTCGTTGTGTTTATCTTTCGGTATTTCTGATTTAGTCTTGTAATATTCATATTCGCCAAGCTCTTTCTTATTAAATGCAAATCGGTATTGATTACCGAACATACCGTGATTATCTTCTTTCGATTTATCTCCATTTTCTTCATCTAGCACTGACTTCATCCTGCTTTGAGTCTCAACTTCAACGTCTCCAATTAGTTTAAGAATCCTGCTTGGAACAATTGGAGCCATCAGGAGGTCATCTTCATTCACAAGTACCATCTTTGTTTTTGTTTTGGAAGATCCACCAACTTTTTTTTTGCTATTATTTCGAGATTTATCATTTTTTTCTTTCTTATCAGCCTTTATCTCATCATTCTTCTTCAATTGAAGATTTCCTATCATTAAATCTTCAGCTTTTTCATCAATATCTTGTTTGATACAAAGTTTTATTGTATCAAGAAAAGTTTCTGCAAAATAGTTCCCATTTTTACCAGCAAATAATCGATACTCATTCAATATTGACGCTATATTCCACTTTTGTAATTTTCTCAATATACCAACAACAATACTTGTTCTATCTACCAGCAATATATTGTGGTTATCAGTATTCATCAAATATTCGAAAGTTTTCTTCAAACTTTTAGCTTTGATTATCATCAATTCATCGTTGTCGTTCAAATAATATTTGCTATATCTTGGTTTATTTAAAGTACTCAATTCCTGAGCTGTTAAATTGGTATTCTCATTTACTTCCGTTTCAACTTTATTATGCATGCTGTTTTTATTAATTACAACTGAATCATTGGCTTTGTCATTAATGTTCGTGTTATTAAGTGCGTTATTAGTAGGTGGGTCCTCTAAATTCAAAGTATTCGCATCTAATGAATTATTATCTTTATTAATCTTACTATTAGATTGTTTGTAGACTTCCACAGCATCTTGTGAAGGTAAAAAATCAATATTCCTTATCACATGCCAACTTATATTAGTGTTCTTAAAAAACTCCTTAAAATACTTTGATGGTTCTTGTCCTCCAATATAAAGGACTGTCTTCAAGTTAAGAGTTTCTAAAAATGACAGATTCAATGTTTCAACTTTGGAACATCTGTAAATACCATCTTCAGCTATACCAAAGTTTGCAGGAGGTACCAGCATCTTACGAATGTACTCGTGTAATAATATTGTTCAGTATCTAGGCTTCTTTGTCCTGAAATTTGTAGAGTGGAATTGGAATATCAGAAAAATAAGTTTGTACTACAAAATAATTCTCTTCTTCCAATCCTTATGTACAATTATGATTATTACTATATGTTTTTATGATCTGTTTTACATATCTACAAGGCATCTTTTACCTAAAATTCGAAGAATATTTTTGATCGAGTTTTCTTCTGTGAAGCTAAACCGCTGGCTTTGTATGGGAAGTAGAAAAATTTATTTAGCATATAAAGTTAAGAGAGAATATATATGATGAACGTATAAAGTTAATCCTGTTGTAAATGATAATATAATTTAACTTAAGTGAAATAACAGATAAGATAACTTGAGTAAAGCAGGTTACTATTATGATATGTTAATCTATATAGTATATATGGTTCTGTTTCTTTGAATTATAGGATATTTTATAAAATTCTGGAAATAATATAAGAAAATGAATATCTAGAAAATAATTGTAAGTAAAAATACAGATTTATATTTATATATGTGTGTACAATTAATTATATTATTGATCAAAATTGTATCGAATGTGCAACTAAGTTATTCATATCTGTAACTAAAAGTTCTCTTAACTTCTAAAGATTTTGTAACCCAGTCTGCTGAAAAAATATCAGTCGTATGTTTATATGAATTAACATTAAGATTTTTAAAGAATTGAAATGGGTATGTCATTATGGAATCATGCATTAACTAAAAAAGGGGTCATGTTTCAGCTCAGAAGTTTGATTCTATATGTTCTGCAGCGAAATGAAGTCTTGAATTACAGATTTAGTTAGTTTATAACTGTTATTATTTATTAACTTAATTCATTTTGGATTTTTGATGTTTTATTCTTGTGGCTAGGGATCAGGGAACATTGGAAATCCATAAAATCTTGAAATAAATTTCATTCTTAAAAGGTGTTAAGTTTTATTGATCTCTTTTCTTCGAATAATGTTTCTTGGAATGACGTGAATTGGAATTAGAATTGTTATTGGAACCATTCCCATTATTATTAGCACTGTTGTTATTACCTGTAGTCGTCCAATTACCGTTGTTCGATGTTAATCCAGGAGTTGGGGTACTGGACGTAGTTCTTTTTACAGTTTTGCGCTCTAACTGAACTTCTATATCATCGATCCTTAATTTTTTCTTCTCTAATGCATCAGTTTGACTCTTTTGACTTTCGAAATCTACAACAGCAAAACTATCAGCATAAGTAATTTTCATTATAGTACCAAACTCTTTTTCTAATGTTTTCTTCAATTTATCTTCATTGATACCAGAAGTACCACGTATATAAATTGGATAAAACCCGTTTTTATTTACAGTGCTAAAAACTTGCTTTTTCTTAGACGTTTTCATTGAAGAGGTATCTTTTTTAGAATTATCAGTTGATGAAACTTTTTCTACAGACGTTTTGACTTGATTATCTTCGTTTATGTTTCTAGAAATTGTTTGTTTATTTTGTTTTGGTTCGATTGAAGATATTTTTGAACCCCAAGACATTTTTGGAGTTGCTTGATCTGAATTTTCTTCTTCATCTTTATCAGAATCAATTTTTGTCTCAGATTTGTTTAACTTTTGTGTATCTTTATCTTTATCTTCTCCCTCTTGTATTGATGAGCTTGAAGAAGATTTGTTGGTAGCTTCTGATTCTTGTCTTGAATCATTTTTGTCAGAATCTTCTGTTGTATCTGAACTATTAGAATCTTCAACATTTTGAATAACATAGCTGCCTAATGAATCCGGAATAAATCTAATGATATCATTGGAAATATCGTAAATATCCTCATTCTCTTGAGAACGTTCCAAGACAAACGCCTGGCAGAATTTAAAAGAAGGTGTATCTGACCAAAACAATTCACCAGTGGTCAATATGATGATATTACATTGAGACTGACCTGTAGATTGTATATCACATGAATCCAATTTAACTTTCAAATCACAGACTTTCTTATTGTTTCTTGTGAAGAATTTACTGATATTTTCCTTACCAGTCAATTTAACAGTTTGAACAACATCAGTATCTTTATTAATTTCGATTTGATAATTAATATGAGTCAATTCAGCAGTATTTGAATAAAGTGCCGAAACTTTTGAAGGATCTTTCCTCATACGTTCATAATAAATATTTAAAAATGCAAAACCGATATCATTTACACTTGCTGTCATAGTTTTTGGCGAGAAATTTTGATCTAGAAAGTGATTTATTTTTTTTTTGAAAAAAAACTGAGTTAAGTAGTGTAGTGTAAAAGAAAGAGAAGAATAACTTAGATGATGATGATTAATGAAATATTATACTATTTTATGTTGTTTTTTTTTTTGGTAATTGTTATCTTTAAAATAATAAAATATAACTTTTTAATATATATTTTTATGCAAAAAATGAAGTTGTAAATATACAATGAGTTTGTTTGTGGATGTTAAAAAAAAAATATAAAAGTAAAAAAAAGTATGTTTTATTAATAATTAAAATAGCATCAGCTTGGAATAATGGGCGATATTATTAAATTACCTGTGAATGGTATTTTTGTCTTGTGTTTCTATCTTGTAATTTCACTTATTAAAATATTAACGTTTTTCTAGAGAATAACTTTCTAATAGTAATAAAATAATAATATAATAATATAAAATAAATATAGAAGAATCTGAAAAGCTCTACATAATTAAATTACAATTAGATATTAATAAGTAGTATATAAATTACAATAATAGGATATAGATTTAGTGAAATATTTAAGTAATCCTTTAATTTAGAGATTGAAACTTTCACAAAGTTTTGTATTTCAAATTTTCATTTTCTTTCTTTTTTGTTTCTCTTCGAAAATTAAAAGATATCTTTTCGGTGGTCCTTCCATTTTTCACAGAATTCACTACACAGACAGACACAACTTACTTGAATTTTCAGACATTTTTTTATTTTTTTTGGAGAAACGAACGAAAAAATTTTGTTTAAAAACAGTGTGGAAAACTGTCGGTCGGGTAAATATCCTTGTATATAAAGAGAGAGATAGAGAAAACCCAACTGGTGCTGGTAATTGCATATTCGGGTAATATATAGTTGTATAAATAGATTAGACATATAATAAGCAAACCCAGTTGAATGATAACTATCATGAGTAGTATTTTATTCATCTAATGAAGCTGATAAATCGTGAGAAATGGTGTATTATTTGTTATATGACTATACTAACAATTCAGTTCCCCATGTAGTACTGTGTTATTATCCAATTATATGTATGAAATATTTACCAAGATATTTAGACAATCAATAAAAAATTGATACTTTGGCTAATTCTGAAGTTGTGACGACGAATTTGCTTAGATTATGAGGATGAGTATGAGTATGAGTATGAGTATGAGTGTGAGTGTGAATTTTAGGTTATGATTCGTTTGATATCCCGAAAATTAGATTCTTGTAATGTGAAAATTCTAATCCATTTGGTAATTTCTTCATAGACATGTTGCTTAATTGCGAAAACACTAAAGATGTTAATAAACTGTTACCACCTGTTGTTGTAAAGATTGGGAAACGTGGGATACCTAACTCTTCTGCCAATGATGTCAAGGAAAGTTGATTTTGTTGGGAAGGTGGTGGAGGTGCTTGCTGTTGTTGTTGCATTTTCATTTGCTCTTTGAAATCATCAATTATTTTGTATAACAAATTTAAATCGTAAAAATTCGGTAGGTATTTATTGACTCTCCATTCAAAATCTTTAGTATTGTTTGGCATCATATCATTCATTAATATATGTATTAAGAAACCAAAATCGTAGGCTGCATGGAATGCGACCCAAGTAACATTTTTCTCTAACACTAATCCAGAATCCATCAAAAGTTGAGCAAATTCAAATATATCAATACCATTATTTTTGTGATTTTCAAAATTTATACCCGATTTTTGTAATAACTCCAAAGAATCAGAACTAACGATCTCATTTTCCATGCTAAATTTAAAGTTAAATTGCCAAGTAGATGGTCCGTTATCAGGCTTCTTACCATTCATATCACAAATAGATATACCAATTTGGATTGGATTCAAAAAATCAACATTCGATCGCATAGTTTGGTAATGATAATCAGATTTAGATCTAAAATGACCAATTGGTCTAGCTAAAGTACCCGCAAATTCGGTGCTAATAGATACTTGGTTAAAATGTTTGATTAAGTTTCTTAAATTTGAAAACTCTGAATGTAAATTGCCACTCCATACATCCCTAATAAATAGATAATTTGGTGGGGGTAATGGATTGCTTCTGAAAGTATTTATATTTGAAGGAATAGCATTATTCTTGGCAATATTTGTTCCATTTAAATTTGGATTAACATTATTTATAGTAGCATGTGTGTTGTTGGGAGTTCCTGAATTCATATGAATCATTTCGCCAGGTAATTGCTGTTGACCATTCATCATCATAGAAGGAATACCCCTTTGCATTACGTGCATACCAGGCGGTAAATTGGGGTTACTGTTGTTAAAGTTCATTTGTTGCTGACCTGGAACTTGTGCCGATCCTGGGGCATTCATTTGCCCTTGCGCTTGGCCTTGATTTTGGCCAGGAGCTTGTCCTTGTCCTTGAACGTTAGGGTGCATTTGCTGAGGTTGCTGTTGTGATTGGTGTTGTAATGTTTGCATTTTCTGTTTCATAACCAAATTGTTAAGTAACTCTTGACTATTATTGTTGTTTGGATTAATGTTGCTGTTATTTGGGCCTTGGTTTACTCCCATAAGATTCAATCCGGCAGGTAACATTTGATTTGGCTGTTGTTGATTGACCATTCTGGCTTGGTTAATATGAGGAGAAAACATTTGATTATTTGAATTTTGTTGTTGTTTAAAAAATTGTTCGTTTCCGCCAGGGAACATCTGAGGTTGGGGGTTCATAGATTGCATATTTGTTTATATTATATATAAATAACCGCTCTATGCTTGTGTTTTTGTTGTTATTTCCGATGTCGGATTTTCAACTTATCTATTCTCAAAATTAATCAATACTGTCCTTGACATTGTAGATGAAAATTATAAATTACAAATAAATTATATTGTAGATGGATACTTTATAAAAACAAAAAAGGAATAATAAAGTTATAACTTATCTCATGTATTGATATCCACCATTCTCTTGCTAACTAAAATGGTTACACTTTTCAAATTTTTGGAAAATTAAAAAATAAATTGAAGCTATGTTCGTGCTAAGTGATATGATATAGTATGCAATTATATAACACCAATATGACAGTAATTTTTATTTTAGGCCAGTCAACGATGCTAAATTTTTATCGAATTATGAGTTTATCTTCAGATTAATGAAGCATTGATTGATTCACCTTAAACATCTAGTGAGTTTTTTAAAAAACTCTATCACCTATATAGATTCTGTTTGTTTGTTTTTTCATTGTTCATAGGAAACGAAATTGTCTACATAATGAGACCTAACCGTATCGGAAACTAAGTATCCACCACATTGTGGCATTTGAGCTAGAATCGGCATTGCCGAGTAAATATATTGACGAGAGGTACTAAATACTGTTTAAGCAACATGTCTTAATTTCCGATGATATAATTTATTATTCGAATAAATGCATTTCACAGACGACACCTTTATTACCAATAAAGAATCTAGTTTATGCCCTTCTAAGTTACCTTATTAATAGCTAGAGGTAATAGGATTCTATTATTTTAACTGTTTTGGGTAATTTGTTTACGTAGACCAGATATAGATTTAAAAAACACAGTCACCGAAAATCAAAAACTTACATTCTAAAAGATTTTTTAGTGTGCCCTTATAAAAACACTTCCCTGCATTATTTGATAAATTGAGCTAATAA
The DNA here is from genome assembly GCA_030568035.1 of Tetrapisispora nanseiensis. Classification (NCBI taxonomy): domain Eukaryota; kingdom Fungi; phylum Ascomycota; class Saccharomycetes; order Saccharomycetales; family Saccharomycetaceae; genus Tetrapisispora; species Tetrapisispora nanseiensis. The sequence goes on along the minus strand of JAJLTH010000006.1, from coordinate 11,019 downwards.
ATCAATATTCGAAATTATATCATTTCATTTATTGAAATTTAGAATAAAGAAGTCAGTTTCATTAATAGGACAACTGAGGGCCAGGTGGGGGTAGGAGTTTACTAAGGATTGAAAATATAAAAATATTTACTAATATTAATTTTTGAATGGAAACATTCTTGATAGTCAGTAAATTCATCTATTAAGGTAATATTGTAAATTTGAACTATCAACCCTTATATTTCATAACATTTACATACTCTTTAGATATTGGAAAGTTATACTGTAAGTTGTTAATATGTCAAATGGTTTGATGTTAGGTGCGCAATCTTATTCATGGTAGTGAAAAGATTACATAAATTATAATTTTGGATAACATCATCGGTCACTACGTAAACTAGATTAATAGGAAACCAAGAATCAGAAATTCCAATTAATATTAATATAAATACTTAATTTCATAATTTGAAAAGTGCTTTGTTTGTATTTTAATATTTCTTGAATTAAAATTATTTGATAAAGATCTCACCCTGAACGGTATATCTAACAGAATAATTCAAAAACGAAATTGTTATTATGTATTTGATAAAGTTTACCATTAATTGATTTTCAATTAAGAAATCAATAACCAAAAGTTGTAAATATGATAATAAATCAGAATAATTCATAACAATATTTTGTTTTGGAAATTAATATTTAGAGGTTAAACTAAACATGAATTTTTTTTAAACTGAACAATAAAGTCCGGAAAAGTAAAAATAAGGTAAAACTCTACACTTGCCCACTTTTATTCTATCACCATTGAGGTTTTCCTCCAAAAAGTTTATATCAATGAAACATATAATTATTACTTAAAAGCGTATCATGACTATATAAGCCACATAACTCGACGCCGCAAAGAGACAGGTCGCATTTATCTCTCACCCCTAACATGCCAGGAATGTGGTACATAAACGGTTACTTGCATGTTTATTATCAACAAGCACGCTAATGCTTCTCAATTTGAGAAAGTTTGTCTATCATATTGATTGTATTTCGAATAAATAAAATTTCTCATTCTATTAAACCACAATATACTCTTCCTTCTTGAAACTAATGATAATTAATTCATTTTAATTCCCGATTTTTTTTCGTCCTTTAAATTCGTTTAGAGGACCCTAATCCAAACTTGAAACTTTAGATAGAGCGGGGGCAGTGAAAACGCGTGAAAAGGTTCGAACCGTTTTCCGAAATTTTTCGATAAACGTTTCCGAAATGGAACCCTTCTGCTGTGTAAATAATTGTATCAAAGATGGTTTAAAATTGGAAAAGGTAAAGAATGGCAGAATAAGTATAAAGTAGTGAATACTGTATTTATAAATTCATTTTTGAATTGCTGATGATATCAAAATTGCTGATATTTCCCTAGATGAAAGTTTTTGAAAATTACCTTTGATACAAAAAATGTAGTAAAAGGCAAATATTAAATGAGGTTATGAAGAAAAATTTAACTGATTTTAATATGACATGATTGTGTAGTATGCTATTAAAACTCTAAAAAAAAACAAAAATAACATTAGAGAAGATAACGAACAATTGATTAAGCTTTCTAATTATATCTTAAAGAAACCCTAACGATTTAGATTTTTTCTAAAAAAATAAATGTTATCAATCATGGTTTAATGGATGAGAGGCGCAGAATGTGGTGTCAACCTACGAATGTCATCTTAAAAATTGAATAAGTTTCAAACTTTGTATTCGTTTCATTGATTTAAGGTATATTATTTTATTAAACAATTTTAGTACTTCTGAAGCTGAGTTGTAGTACATATGAGTTGATTGATTACTGGTTTTTTATTAAAATTGTTTTTCTTGAAAACATATAAAAAGGTGATGTAATTATCAATTAAGTTAAAAATGTTTAGGTTTTTCAAAATATATATCACTTTTTAAACTTAATTATTTTATTTCTTGTTTCTTTCTATCAAAAATATCTTAAAACAATAGTGAATTAAGCACTAACAAACAAACAAACAATCAATCAAATCGTTAAACTATCAAAAATGGCTATGGAATATAAGAGATTCTTATTATACGGTGACTCTATCACTGAATACACTTTCAACAGTAGATTTCTAGATGGTCAACCAGATCAATTTACATTGGGTGCCGCCCTATCCAACACTTATACCAGAAAGATGGAAATCGTTCAAAGAGGATTCGCCGGTTATACCTCCAGATGGTCTTTAAAGATCTTACCAAAAATTTTGGAACATGAAAAGAATATCGTAATGGCATACTTATTTTTTGGTTCTAACGACGCATGTTTGGGCGGTTACCAAAAAGTTCCGCTTGATGAATTTATGGAAAACACCAAAAAGGCAATCGAAATGATGAAGGCCAAGAACATCAAACCAATCTTAATTGGACCAGCGGTACATGACCCAGAAAACTGGAACCCACGTCATGAAGATGAAATCGCTATGGGTTTGACCAGAACTACTGCTAACTTCAAAGTTTACTCCGACGCTTTAGAAGCTTATGCCAAGAGCGAAAATCTACCATATGTAAACTTGAATAGAGCTTTTACTGAACAAGGTGGTGACAACTGGAGACAACTATTAGCTGATGGTATTCACTTCAGTGGTAAAGGTTACGAAATATTCTACAATGAATTATTGAAACAAATCCGTGCCTTTTACCCAGAGTATGCCCCAGAAAACATGGAATTTAAGTTACCATTTTACAGAGATATTGTTGATGATGGTGCTAATATTAACCCATAAAGTTTATAATATATATTATTTTTATTCTCTTTAAATAATGATTTAAATGAATGTATTAATGATGCTAATTAAACTTCGAAATGATGTTCATATTCTCTTTATAAAAAACTACATTAGATTTTATATCGAAAATAATTTGATTAAAAATGCTGTTTAAGGTATAATATTAGTTTGATCATTTTAAATTGGTTACATTTTGACTCTATGCTGTACATATGTAGAGACTATTATTTTTATTCCGTTCTATGTGCTGTTCAAATAGTGTCTAAGTAATAATAATAGTTCCTATTATATGTATTAAACTCTTTTTTAAGACACTTATGCTTATTTCATCAGTATAGAAACTCCGTAACCTGCATATTAATCATTTAACCAAATAGTTAATCATATCTATCTTAGATTATTATGTGTTTTGACAATATATTACGGCTAAATCTTGTTCTCTAGATATTCTGCTGGTTTCCAATTAGGTTTTTACACATTTTGTTGTAAACAATAGTTTATTAATATAATCTCTCATGATATGTCTTTAAGTTACAGTATAATCAGACTTCTTTATAAATTTCTCAAAATACGTTGATGGCTCTTATACACCTTATTCCTTTTCAATATTAGTCTGTATTCCTTATCATTTTATCTAACCAAGCAATATATACTTTGAAATTTTGTTGATCTTTCATTAAGATTTCAGAAGTAACATTGGTTTGCTCTTGACTGTTATACTCCCTTACTATATTCATATTATAGCAAAAGTCATTGAAAATCATTCTGTTAAGTATTTTTAATTGGTCAAGCCAGGACGGGAAAATATCTGTTTCCAGAATATCAAGGCGGAACTGTATTTGTGAATCAGTCATAATTTCATTTCTTATTGGAACTTTTTGTATAAAAACAAATGTATTAATTGCTCCAGTAAGAGCATTGGTAATGACTGTATTGTGCTTCCTTTTTTCTTCTGGATCACTCTCATATATCTTATCACAATAACTAGATATCACTTCGACTTCATGTTGTAACAATACAATTAGTTTCTTGTCGATAAAATTTCTATATTCAGAAAGTTTTTTTGCATCTCTAACTTTCAGATCTTCCTTTTCTTTATTTATTTTATTCTCATCTACTCTATCTTGTAATTCATATAGTTGTGTTTCTTTTAGATCTAAAATTGCCTTGACCATATTTCTTGTATTCAATAATGAACTTTTTACAACTTTATCGGTAATAAACTTATCAGAATTCTCTATGTTATAAGATAAATACATTATATCTGTCAAAAAAAAATGTAAATTAACATAGAAATTGTTACAAGAAAGCTTATATTTAATTTCTGTTGGTGAATCTTGGCCTCCTATTAGAGTTTTCTTGTCACAATTATCAATATTATTTGTATCGATTCTTTGTAGTTGGCTTTCAGTACTTTTTTGCATAGTTATTGTATTCTGTAAAAATTCTTCTCTTATAATTATCTATCTTCGTGATTAATAAAAATCCTATCAATATGACTGAATTTATTGTCTATTAATTTACAAATGAGAAGAGCTGTTTAATTTAAAATATAATTGTTTCAAACATACTATAACAATATTCCATTTTGTAACTTCATGTCATTTAAAACAATTCTCATCATTAATTCAAAGGTTTTAATCCTCATTGAAATATCAACAATGCGCATTTACCGTCTGAATATAATACATAGAGAATATTATAACATGGTTTACCAAAAACTGTAATTTTAAAGTGGTTCAATTAAGTACTATGAAGATAGTGAAATATGGATATTCTTTTCAAAACATAAAGTAACGTAATGATATCTAAGATTTTTAAAAAAGTAGATATATATGAATTTGTCAAATACTTGAAAGTATTGAAGATATGACTATTCTTGATGAAAAAAGTTGTAAAAAAAAAACAAGCTTTGCATAACAATTTGCTTCAACTATATTATAAAATTAAGCACTATCTTATAGATTTATGCTTCGATGCATTAGTTAAAGTACTTATTAATCATTGCTTTGATATTCAATATATATATATATATATGTGATTTCTCATCACTTAGAACTACCTTTGAATTGGGATGTACATTGCTGCTGTAAGCCTCAACAAACTTAAAAAAGCACGTGATTTATTTTTCTGCTCTCACCGCTTTAAAATTTTTCAATATCGAAATCGAAATCTCTTCATATGAAAAACCAATTAACAACTTAAAGCAATAAGTGAAATATCTTTGGAGATAATAGTTGTTCAATTATCTTTAAATAAATTAAATTTAAGGTTTAACACCAATTCAATTTGTTTAAGTTAATATCAAACACTAACAAACTTTGTTATTCGATCTTTTTTAACTCGAAGAAAATAAACTATATGGGAATCATATTATATTAAAAAGAGTACTGCGTTTAATTGAGCTTAAATATAAGGTTAGTTACAATGTCAAGATTTGAAATTTATTCACCGGAAGGATTGAGATTGGATGGACGTAGGTGGAATGAAGTTCGCATATTTGAAAGTTCTATTAATACACATGCTCATGCAGCTGATGGGTCTTCTTATTTGGAACAAGGTAATAATAAAATTATTACCTTGGTGAAAGGTCCTAAAGAGCCAGCTTTACGTTCACAAGTCAATCCTCTTAAAGCTACAATGGATGTTTCTGTTAATGTGACTAAATTTTCAAAATTTGAAAGAAGTGCAACAAGTCATAAAAATGAAAGAAGAGTTTTAGAAATTCAAACTGCTCTGCTGCGTACATTTGAAAAAAATATTATGTTACACTTATATCCCAGAACTCAAATTAGCATACAGATACATATACTTCAACAAGATGGTGGTATGTTAGCTTCATTAATAAATGGTATCACGTTAGCACTAATAGATGCAGGTATTGCTATGTATGATTACGTTAGCGGTATCTCAATTGGCCTTTTTGATTCAACTCCACTTTTAGATGTTAACTCCTTAGAAGAAAATGCAATGAGTACAGTTACATTAGGTGTGATTGGTAAGTCTGAAAAATTATCTTTATTATCAGTCGAAGATAAAATACCTCTAGATAAGCTAGAGAGTGTTTTAGCAATTGGTATTGCAGGTGCACATAGACTAAGAGACCTTATGGATGAAGAATTAAGAAAACATGCACGTAAGAGAGTTATTAACTCTTCTAATAAATAGATATTGATCTTTAACAACTCATATACTCCGTATTTTAGTCACTCTGTGATCTATAAATAATATTGCATTAAGAGTATTATACTCAACAAATAAAAAAATTACTTAACCTGTTAGAATTTAAATAGAAATATATTAAGTTATATATTTATAATATAAAACCTTTATAGAGGATGCTATTATCTAATAATATGAATAAATAAGAATTACACAGACTGCGCTGTTTTTTATATTGTTATATTGAATCTCATAACTATCATAAAATAAATATCACTTAAATTAATATATAATAGGTTTTATTATATATTTTTTTATTTCACTAAGTAACATTACAACAAGATTGCTGGATAATTACCACTATATAATAGTATGTTTTAACCTAATCAGATTCTATTAACTGAATAAATTTTACTGAAGCAGAATTGCTTTTTATTTACGGAAGGAATATAAAGTTTGTATATTAGTTAAATAGATGTGTATATTTAAAATGCTAATCCACACATTTCTTATCGCCTGTCTTTTCTCATTACAGATGGTTTAAAAACACAGTCTTAAAAATATTAAATTAGTTTATCATTCTTTAGATTTGAAATCAACTCATCAACTGAATTGACCTTGATACCTGTATCTCTTGGCTTTGGCTCTTCCAGTTTAACGATTTTTAACTGTGATTTAATATCGATATCTTTGAATAGAGGGTCGTTTAAGTCTAATTTTTCAATAGGAATTTTTTTAGCTTTCATAAATTTTGGTAAACTTACATATCTTGGTGTATTTAACCTTAAGTCAGTGCTTACAATCATTGGCAACGAAGAAACTAGATATTCTTCACCACCATCTATCTCCCTTGTTACTTTAATTTTACCTTCACCAAGCAGTTCAACTTTAGCTGCATTGGTAGCTTGTGGCCAGTTTAAAAGACCAGCTAGCATTTGGCCAGTATTATTGCAATCATTATCAATTGCTTGTTTTCCTAAAATAATAAGATTCGATTTCTGCTTTTCCACCATTTTTTTCAATATCTTAGCAATAGCTAGAGGCTCCAAAGTGGAATTGCCATGTTCAATGAGAGTTGAGCTATCAACCCCTTTAGCTAAACAATTTCTGATAATATCCTGAGCTTTAGATGGACCAATTGCAACAGAATGAATATTTTCAACTTTATCTTTATTGGCCTCCTTTATTTTTAGAGCTTCTTCAACAGCAATATCATCAAATGGATTTATACTAAATTTAACACCTTTCTGATCAATAGCCCCATTCACTAACCTTGGTTTTATTTGATAATCAATAACCCTCTTGACAGGCACAAGAATACGTAATAAAGAATTATTTGACATGTTTCGTGAAATATTTGTTTGAAATAGTCTGGATTCTTGAATATATCTTCCCTTCAAGATACATTGCATAGTAACCTCTCCTTTTCAAGCAAGAATTATTTTTAACAGCTTAATCATTTTTTTAGTTTAGATTATTATTTATCATTACAAGTTTTTAAAGATCCGAGATAAAAAAATCTAACAACTTAAAATTTAGTCATTTTGTAATAAAATATATACATACCTCAAATTCCAAATAGAGAGGATAAGAAATGTTGTACATTTTTTTATTTACTGTTACTAATCTTAGTTTAAATCTTTAAGTTTGAGTTTCTTACAGTCTTAATATTAATAAAATATGCCTACTATAATCTTTAGTTTACATTTTTAATGTTTTAAATAAATGGTATGTCATAATGTCTCCATTAAAAAACATTGTACAGTGTTATCTTGATCCATTTGATAATTCTTCTGATGTTCATGAATCCTAAACCTAAATTGATTTTTTCCACATCTTACATCGATTTTCATTCTAGATATTTGGCATAATAACTTAAATTGTAGTTATTCGTTATCTATATCGCAAACCTCTAATTTAAACTTCATCTTGCGGTGCAAATTAAAACCATAAAAAAATATCGTAATACAACATTAAATAATTTTGAACCTATCTACATTTTATAAAAGTATGGCCAATATGTATTCTGTCTTATTTTTGTATAGTCAAGAATATTTAAGTTTACTCACAAAAGGGAAGATTATAATAACTTTGCACTAGGGAAATAAAATAAAAATAAAAATAAAATGCAGGAAAATTAAACAAAAACTTAATTTGATTAAAAATACTTAACCAGGAGACATTCTGTTGAAAACATAATATGTTTAAGATTATTGTGTTTCAAGAAGTATTCGAACTAATATTATGTTGAATTTCTATATCAGTATGCATATTTGAAGATTACTATATTTAATATTATTCTATTTTTCCATAAGGATTTATGCACAACATATAAAATATACAAATATATAATATTATATTAAAACTTGAAAGATACTGGATAATCTAAACCTGAAATATTCCAGTTTTTTATCTCTGAAAGAATCTTATCAGATGAAAAACATCCAATCGTCAAGCGATGGGTTGATAATAAAGTTGTTCTGCCTGAATTCCATTTATTTTCTCATAAGTTTTAATCTATTTCAATTACTACTAGTGAACTAGGCTTAGAGAACTAAAACAATGAAACAAAGTCAATCTACTTCTAATTATTTAATACAAGCCCCGGCGATTGAATGATTATGATCGTGACAAAATACAACCATATAAAGGATGTCAATTTTACGAATATGACAGCTCCTAAATTCTTTAAATATTTTCTTACCTGAATTACTATTTATTGCATCGTTTGTACAGAAGAGTCGATGGAGGAAATATAATTAGACGATTATAATTTAATAAGACTCTAACATGATAAACAATCAACAAAACCAAACATTTGAATAATATCCTAACAATATATAATATACAATATTTGTATTAATATGGTAATAATTAATGATATTATTCCTAGACTATATACTGACCCTTGATAATATCTGATTCTGTTAATTAGGTTTAACTGTCCTTGTCTTTGTTGCCTCTTGGTAAGTCAGAAGTCTAATAGTGGTTAATAGTACTACATCATTTCGAGTATTAGAAACAAATACAGCAAACTCTATTTCTCTTATACTACCCGAAAGACCATATCGTATTACTTCAGCTTCTTCGATCAAAATATTAACATTTCTCACATTTTCTCCATACCTTTTTTCAATATCTTATAATAAATTTCGGTCAAATTACGAGTAGAGCAGAGGTATGTAAATTGAACTATTCTTTCCCGGCATGTTGTTCCAGATGTTTTCAGTTCATATTGGATTGGGTTACGAAGAAGGTTTACAAAAGCGAAAGAGCTATACTTTAGTGCACCTTGGTGATATAGAAAATGCTTATTAAAAAAATTAGAGAAAAATTAAAAATCAGCACCATAAATAATATCACATTGATCGTTATCAACCGCAAAATTTTGATTGTCAGAGAAACAAGGCATGTCCCATAGATTATTGAATGGTTTGTCCCAGTTCCTTTGAACCCTAATATCAAGATGCAAAGTACCACTATGATCCAAACGTATGCACATCGCCTTTTTACGTTCTATTTCAGAATCGTTTATAGCATTTCTTAATACATAAGCAATTTCAGAAGCAGATGCAGTTGTATCACAATTTTTACCGCTAGTCCATACTGCAATTCCCATTTCCCATTGACCATTATCTTTTGTGAGAACATACAAGTCACCACCACCGCAACTACCTTTCTGTGAGTAATTTTTAATAATTGTTGCAATTGAATTTATCGTATCACTTAGATTAGCAATAAAGCTCTGAGTGCTATCAACTAAATTATATAAATAACTGATTTCTTTAATATGGAAATTATCATAAATCCATGAACACCAAGCTTCATATGCATTATCACCAGAATCATGTTTTGAGAAGAAAGTATCGGAAAGACTAGAGTCACTAAACTTAGGATACGATCCGACGATCTTAAAGTTGTTGTGTGTAGTACCAGATGTGAATTCTGATGCACCATTCGAATCAATAATTTGAACATTGGAGAATTTTCTCAAAGTGTAACCATCTGTAAATGATGATATTTCAACACTTTGTTCCATCCGTGCAGCTGTGAACCCGGAATAGGTAACCCAAGTTGCATTTTTTTTAAAAGACATTGCATCAAACCCATCCCAGTGATCAGCCAAAGCAGGAGCCTCACCAGATCTGACAGTACCTCCAAATACCCCAACAGATGCCGTACTTGGATCATACACAATCCTATTACAGTAAACAAACTGTGCTATCAATATAAATAAAATTGCAACTTTAAGTTCCACCATTTTTATTTAGTTGCTGTTTGATTAGTTTGGTTTTTCATTTATTCAGTACATATATTAGTTCAATTTGGGAAAGGCTCTTTGTATAAATAATTATTGACCTTTTTTATAATGAATTTTAGATAATTGAACTACCAAATAGTTAGAAAATGAACATTCCTAATCTATTCACAGATGTTGTTTCACCTTTAACTACCAACGCAATGTACTGTGAAACGCTGACAACAACTTCAAAAATCACCCTAGAGAACAAGGAGATCTGGCTCTCGTAACATATTGTAATGAATTTCTGCTCCATAATTCTTACAACCGTATATGAACTTACACACACACCTATATGTTCTTTTCCAGGTTTCGTATCTGAAAATATCCAGGTTTGGTATCTGGTCTAAAGATATAGCGTACAAGTTGGTTTTTTATTTTTTTAGGGAGAGAAATTACTCTTTGATGGAAATATTTCTCGCCTTGTCATGCATGACCACTCTTGCGGTTTGGGACAAAGGAAATGCGGTATTACTATGGTTATGTTTGTAAATGTATGGGTGTTTATGAGAGATAGTCATTACACCTTTATGCTTATTGGCAATGTCGGGTCGGATTACATAATTAAGCGAGCAATATGCAATTTCCAGTCGGGACGCTTAACTATGTGAAATCTGAAAATATAATTCCCGGGTCTTGCGACGTTTGTGCAGTAGTTTAGTGTAACAAATGGGGCAATTTCCAGTCATGAGAATTTAATTTTTAGATCTTGGCAAAACACTGCGCGCTGTTCTAGCTGACTTAACTATGCAGTTAAGAATAATTACATATATATAGAAAGTATGTAACACCCGTTAGTTGCATCTTTTT